>VZTT01024720.1:21561-85696 GCA_013400855.1 Buphagus erythrorhynchus
GATATTTTTGCCTGCCATTCAACCTGGAGTAGAGGAGGGTCTTGGAAGAGTATTTAAAATACTTGGACAACATAAGGATACTAGTAGGCTGATAGGGATCATAGATTATGGTTTATTTATGTATAAAAAATAGGCTACATTCATTCACTATTATTATCACTGCTACCACTAAAACTAAAACTATTGTACAAATCACGGTGCTTATTATCTAGCAAACATATTCTTAATTTGAGCTACAGTCTCTATACCTCTACAGCTTTTGAGATCCTGGATAAAGCTTTGGAGAGACAAATTGTCAGTTGAAAACCATTTTAAGAGCCATTTGCAGAACAGAATTCCGTGTTCTGAGGCACATTTTGCTCCATGCAGATTCTCCTATCTTAAACAGTGATTTTACCACAGCATCCTCAGGTGTATGAGCAAAACCCTCTGGGGTGTTACTTCTTCTCCTGCCCTTTATCCAGAGAGACTTGTGCAGCTGAACTTTGAGGGTTTATTTCTGACTTAGCCTGGGATCAGTGCATGAGGATTTTTCCCAATGAATATTTCTGTTATCCAGGTGTGTCTGTGATACAACAGAGATGTAAACATGGAATATTCTGGTGCAGTCTGTGCTGCTCTGCTCTTCCTTAAGCATTTATTCCCCTGCTCCTGGCTCAGTACAACCAATTTTCTGTGGTTTAGGAGACATTAAGCTGTCAGAGGAGCTGAGATGACCATCTACTGCTTTGACCAGCATTGCTGCCATGGTGGACAAACCTTTGAACCAGACATTTAAACCCAGATTAGGATGTGGAGGACAGGTTGAGGATGCTCCTGAGCCCGTTTTGCTGAGGACTTGTATTCCAGACTCTCACCTCTGCTGGTGCTGAACCCTGTGTCACATTGCTGGAGGCCAGCCAAGCAGTGACAGGGTTTCTGTTGTCACATTGATTCACTCCCCTGGAATTCCTAATCCTGGATCTGAAGGTAAGGCAGTGCAGGCTGTTTGCTCAGAACTGTCTCAGGTCACCCTTGCATGGGATGGGACAGGAGGGAAAAGTGAATTTGCTTTACTCAGTGATACACACATCAACCTGTATAAATACATAAACTACCTCATCTTTTTATTGTATTCATGTAGTTTTTTACTACTTTTAAGAGAAAGCTCTTGATCCTAACAATGCTGGTGCCATTTAACTTCATTTTGTATCATTTGTTACCAGCTTATATCTACTCTCTGTTCTTGTGCAGTAGATATTTCAGTGTTGAACATTTAAAATCTTATCTACCATTCTGTTCTGACTGATTTAATCTCCTTGGCTTTAAATTGGCTGTCTGAAATCACTGCAGAATGGATCAAGAGGGGAACACTCAGCTCGTTTAGAAGGAGGTTAAGAAGCTATTCTTGAGTTATTCTTAAGAGTTCTCAACCTATTCTTAAAATTTTAAGGAGCTTTTCTTAGACTGAAGTGTTGCAAGGAGTAAGTTGAAGATTTAAAGGTGAAGCCAGACAGTTTAAGAATATTATGGTTTGTTTTGTACACCCTCAGCAGGGATTTCTTTCCCTTCCTGACCACTTCATGCCCAGAGCACATCTCCAGTCAGGGCAGCCCAGCCCTTTGTCACAGCCACCCTGGAAAGCAGGTGATGAATCAAAGCAGCTTTTAAAAAATGATGAGGAATTTGAAGGGAAAAAAAGTAAAAATAGAAGTCAGGGCATGAGCAAGGTGGAAGGGGAGCTTGTTCCCTGGCAGCAGGGACTGAGCAAGGGGCAGAGAGCCCCCAGTGCAGGCACTAAAGGGTTAATGCTCAGTGGCTCTGCTCAGCCCTGCACAGACACATCCCTGCTAATTTCCAGCCTTCCTCTGTAACACTTAGCTTAGAGCTCAGCAGAAACCGGGTTTTTCAGTGTTTGAGGAGACATTTGGCAACTTGTGAAGTGTCAGATGAGCACTGGTGAATCTGAGAACTGGGGTGAACGTTTGTGTCAGGGAAGGAAAAATCTTCACAGCAGAATGCACTCTCCAACCTGAGAGTGGAGCTACCTGAAATAAAGGAACTTTGGTCTGCTCCAATTACATTAAAAGCCAAATCCTGCACTGCTGCCACCTTACAACTACTGAAATCTGGTTTAAGGCACTGGCTGCACACTGGAGACTCAGTCAGTATAAACTGAAAAGTGGTGAAGGTTTAAACTGTGGGCTAAATATAATTTACCAGGAGAGATTACGGCTGGAAAGTCCTATTTAAAGTGCCAGCAGGGCAGAGAGAGCAGTCTGTGGGATTCAGGAAAGCAGAATTCCTGCTGGGTGTCCTGTCCAGCATCAAGGCTTTGGAAGCCAAGGCAGTGAGGGTTCTCCTGCCTTGACTCCTGGGGTCCAGTCCCATAGAAATGCACAGGTCCAAGAGCTCAGCCTTCCTGATTTTTTCTAACCCCATGGGACACAATCCCTTCTCCATGGGTTCTCATCTACATGATAAAACACTTCATAAATCTAAAACATAATTTACTGGACTATTGTTAGGGAATTTTAGATTTATCATCACTCCTACTAATTCCATTTAATCTGTTAATTTACCTTCTATTAATTTATCACAGCTTTCTGGGCTGGCTGGGTTTTTTCCCACTCATCTGCAAGGTGTTGGATGCTGACAGTGACGGAAACCTCACAGGAAGCATTGACAAGGTCTGAAAAATAATTCTGGAGCCCTTGTGTTGCTAAGGAAGTTTCATCAGTAGAACCAACGATTTGAGATTGTTTTCTCAGCAGTGCATGAGATAAATGAGAACTATTTCCAGATTCAGTAATTTTGAAATCTGAAGGAACGATCTTATCAGTTTGCTGGCCACCCTGAACAGAATGCATCAAAAAAGATTAATAGGGAATAGGGATACCTGCTTTCTTTCACAGCAAAAAAAGCCCTGCAAAAATATTTTATGGAGCTGGTTTTTACCTACTTAATTTTGAATTAAATATGAAATCTGTATGTTTTGTATAACTAGCTTTTCATTCTTCACTGCTGAGATAAGCAAATTGGTAAATCAAAAGAAAAACAGGTGAAATTTATTAAATTAGAAGACTTCCTGTGAGGTCTGAGCTGCTGGAATATTTAATGTGGTATCTTCCAAAATTTTCCCAGTGGGTAAAGGAATCTCTCAGGAAAACTTTGTTTACACAGCTTAATCTAAGATGCATCTGTATTGAAAAAAGAAGGAAATTTTTTTTCCACCAGCCACAGAATTTGACTGTTTTGAAATCCACCATCCTCAAGTGCATGACAAAAACCATTAAGACTAATAAGGACAAATAATGTGAATGCAAAAACCGATGTCTAAATATAACCAAAGAGCAACTTTTGTTTGTTGAGTCTTCCCTATGTACAGCAAGCTCTGGCTATTTTATTAAATATAAAATATTCCACTTCCATGTGATCTATTCCTGTAGCTCCAGCATCCTTGAACCATCCAAGGGGAATACATAACACAAATCTGTGTAGCTCAGTTAGCAGTGCATTTGCAGCACATAGATATTTTTGTCACAGTATATATTTGGAAGGTAATTAGAGGGGATGAAACCTTTTAAAGGGATCATTAGAATGTGTAGAATACTTTTCAAACAAACAAACAAAAAAATCTGCTTCTTAAAAAGTTAGTTTAGCTGAGCTACTTCCAAACAAAAGCATATTCTGGTAATGATAGTTGTTGAATGATGGAAACTGTATTTCAGTTAAGAATCTATTATTTTTATTAAATTATAATCTTTATTTTTTACTTCAAATCTTGTGTGTACAGTATTATGAGTCATAATCCTATTTTAACAGTAATTAATCTGGCATTAATTCAGCACTGAGCAATTTTCAAAGTGCATTTGAGTGAGTTACAAATAAAACCTCTCCAGGTTCACAGTGTTTTGGTTTTACCATGTGGATCTGATTTGGGAGATTTCTGCTGATTTCTTCTGCCAATAAAAATAGATCACGTCTATTTTTGGGCTCTAGGTTTCTAATTCTCAGACTGTGCCATGAATCACTGAATGTATTTCCAAAGTCTGAGTTTCCAGGCTCTGCCCAGCTGGTGTCAGTCAGCAGAACCTCCCTGCCCAGCTGGCCCTGTGCAAGATCTCTCTTGTGCTTTTAGGCAATTCCCTTTTCTGATGTCTTGATTTTCCTTTGCCTTTTCTCACCTCTCTGGAGCAGTTTCAGACTATCAATGCATGAAGGCCCGAGTTATTTTGGGGGACAGCTCATTTGTAACTGACTTTTTTGTTATTTTTTTTCTTCTGGGGCAATATGATGTAGGTTGGAAGTGTTGGTTTGCTTTTGTATAGAGTAGTTAATCTGATCAAAGTGCTCTGAATGTGCTCTATGCAAACAAATTCCTATAAATCTCAAATCTGGATTTAATCTGTGTCCTCCTTCAGCTTTTTCCTACTCCTGTAGTGAAGGTGCTTTTGTCTCATGTGCATTTCTGTCATGAGCTGCCTAACTGTGTTCTTAAACACGTGCATTTTATTTCACATAAATGAATTTGGTGTACGAATGCTCACTGCAAACTGGCCCACAGCAGGCTAAGTAGGAAGATTCTGATAATTAAGAGGACAGTGGATGGCTGTTTCCTCTCTTTGATTGCAGAAGGAACATCCAACTCTTGGCCAACAGGTCCTGGTGGCTCCTTCCCAGGCAGGAGCAGTGTGAGTGTGTGTGCACGTGTGTGTGTGTGTGTATTTTGGAATCAGTCACGTTCCTCAGGCCCCCAGAGCACATCCTGTTATGAGGAAACAGCAATTCAATTGTGTCTTGGTGCAACAATACACAGATTTGGAAAAGTTTCAGTGATAGTCACCAATGGATTATCAGGCAATTCTTCCCTGAAGGCGTCACAGCCCGGCCGTGGGATTTGGAGGTTTTGATAAAAATTGAGAACTCTGCCCATTTTGTTACAGTCTCATAGGGATTTTCCTTTTCTTCTGCAAGCACAGAATCCCAGGATGGTTTGGGTGGGAAGGAATTTGAAGCCCATCTCATCCCACCCCTGCCATGGCAGGGACACCTCCCACCATCCCAGGCTGCTCCCAGCCCCAATGTCCAACCTGGCCTTGGACATTCCAGGGATCCAGGGGCAGCCACAGCTGCTCTGGGCACCCTGTGCCAGGGCCTCACCAATAATAAGCTTAACTTTAGGTGAGGTTTAAGTGCTCTGGTCTAAGGCTGTGGCACACCTTTCTCTTCTGAGCATGCAGCTTTTGTTGATAGGGTGCATCTTGGGGCACAGATACATTTCTAACCATCCTCTTTTATTTCTCTTCCCAATCCTCTATCCAATCTTTCATTAGCTTTTTTTTGGGGGGGTTGGGTGGGGGTGGCATGTCACCAGGTTCCCTTTTTTGTCAGGTATTGTTATATAAAGAAAAATTAATGTAAGGTAAAAAGTAGGTGCCTTTAAAAAGATACCAATAAATCATTCAAAGTCTGTCAGTTTTCTGCACAGGCTGCTAGGAGAATAGATTTAATGGATCTACATACAACAGAGATTTTCTATATTGCTTAAGCTTTTTTATCTGGCAGAGCTTTGCATCACTTGGAACCAGCCCCATACCGTGGGAAGACTCCACTGATTTCTCTCAAGGACTGCTCTGGGTGTGGGGGAGTCCATGTATAACTTCTCTATAAGTGTTTCTGGATGTATATTTTGAGACACAAAGCCTAAGAATACAGCACAGAATGTGACAATGCAGAATATAGAAAGAAGCTGTTGATTACCATTTGTATTTTTGGACTCCTCGCTTCAGGAGGATGCCAAAAGCAAACTGCAGCAGTCAGATCCAACTGTATTATTCCTCATGGCAGTATAAAATACTGAGACAATTTCAGAAACTAGATTAAGAATCATGGTTTTTCTTGCTGCATAAAATTGCTGAAATTGTTTAGAAATCAGTATTGTGGATCACAAGTTGATGTAAAAACTCCAAGCTATTTTTTTTTCACTTTGTCTGTTTAAGCTACTGGGCAAGTTGTTGCGTGAATAAATTTATTTTCTTCCTCTGAAACTGTATAATATTAAATGCTGTGTTGTTGGCATAAAATATAAGTTGATCAGACAGACAAAGATTATTATTCTGACAACTGTATACACAAGGGTATCGTTGTACATTGAATTTCAGTGTGTAATATGGTATAAATCTTCATGAGAGACACAACTTTTATTGGCTGCACAGAAGGTGCTCTTCCTTATTAAATACAGGAGATGGTCCCAGGGGGATTTTTTTAAAAATATCTTTATCCATTTTTTTCCCAGCCAGTCTCTGTGCCCTGGGAGGCTCATGGATTCAGTGGGGTGAGGAATTCTCCCTGGAATGCCTGGATGGACACAGTTGTGCTTGGAATGTTTTGCCTCAGCAGAACCCACACAAGCCTCACCTTTCCCATTCCATAAGCTCTGTCTGGGCACAAAAATTCACCTTAATTCAGTGAAATGTTACCAGTGAAACCCTAAAATCACCCTGGATCTGCACTCCTGCCATTCCTGGCTGTCTCTGACTGCTGTCATCCTCTCTTCCCACCTGGTGAGGATTTTGGGGGCATGGGGACACCCTCAGACCCTCTTTCACTTCTGCACAAAATGAAGGGCAAAGAGTGAGAGACCCTCTAGTGGAATTTAAACTGCATCCATAATTTTCCTGGCCAGTGCAGGGATATCAGCTTTTATTGGCCATGAGCAATTAGGAGATTTCATCAACTGTCCATCCAGAGGGCTCCCCCACCCTCCTAAATCAGCAGGACTGAAGAGTCTGTGGAATTTTATGGTTTCTCTCTTCCTCCAGGTTTATTATTCAGTTAATGGCATTGCTCAGCTGGGAGGGCTCTGGGCACAGGGCTGTGACTGCACTTGGACCTGATGAAATGCCAGTTCTCCACAGATTCATATATTGCATTCAACAAGTCACTTTAATCTTTATTTGCCTTCCCTTTCCTGATCTGTAAATGAGAATTAGGTGGATCTTTCCTGTGAGGGTCTCTGTGTCCCCACACCCACCCTATTTAGGGATTTATTCGTGGCTCTATCCCACAGAATGGGTGAGGTTTGGGGGATGAAGGCAGGGCTCAGACCTGGGCTGTGCACCCTTTCTTTCAATCAGACAAAATCAGGGCTCAAACTTCCAAAACTTCTCTTCTTTGCTATGAAAAGTTGTTCATTGTGACATTTCAGACCCTTCTAGAGTCCATATGAAAATTTGGCATTACTGATTTTTTTTATAATTTAAAGCATCAAAGTCTCCCCAGCTGTCCAAAATTCTCTCTTTTCATCCTGGTACCTTCTGTTATAACTTTGTAGTTTGATGCACTTCAAATCTTAGACTATGCCAGTACTTTTTATACCAATACCAACTATAAAGTCTATATGCATCACCTTTATAGTATAAGAATGACTATGAATTGTTGTCTCTCTGCTACTGATTTGTGTATTATTATGTTGAGAGAGAGTAACAGCTGTAAGGACAACACAACACTTATTTCACCAGCCACAGGAACATGAAATTGCATATATTGTTTTTAAAATTAGCTATCACATGTAAAGTTCGATTGTATATAGCTAAACAATAAAAGTAAGTGCATTTTTAGGTGCTCTTCAAATGAGGTCACGGTGCTGATGAAGTTCTCAGTATTTCTCTGATTTTATGAGATTCCAGGGGCACTGATGAGATGTGTGGCACAAGTGGCCAATTTAAAAATGCCCTAAATATAACTTGAAGGGCTAATCACATTTACAGTCCACAAAACGTGGATGAATGCATATTGATGTGAGAAAAACACATCCAGTGAGGAAATAAAATAAACTATTACAGTGAATAGGTTTTATTCACTGCTAATTTTAATTAAGACTCAGTCTTAATTCTCATGTACACAATAGCAAAGACATATTTTGGTACATAGGGTTCACAGCCTCATTTTTCACTCTTTTCTTCATTTAGAAGTGGGTAAATATTTTTTTAAAAGCAGAGTTGCTTAGGAGTGGCCTCTGGGTCTCCATCCTCTGCCTGGATGTTTGCAAACCCCACAGGGAGGGTTCAGGGCAGAATTTCCTGCAAACTCTGCTCCCCAGGGGAAGGAAATAAGGAATAAGGGGGAGCAATTCTTTCTCAAACACTGAGCCAACTGGAAGACTTCAAAATTTTGATCCAGGAGGATCAAATGATCACTGGGGCTGCTCTCCTTCAGGGCACTGGAACTCAGAGCAAAGCTCTTGAGTTATTAGCTGGATAGTTTAGCATTCACCTTCTGAAGTCACTGGCAAAGGCAGGCAGAATGAAGAATAACACCACATTGATAAATATGCATCATTTCCCCCTGCCTTCCACAAGAATTGTCTAAAATGGAAAGGCATAATTGGACTCTTAGTAAATATAATAGATCAGAAATTATTTCAGGGTGGGTTTATCTTTTTTTCCCCCAGATTGAATCTTTGTAACATCAGATTTCAACCTGCTGTGAGTGACTTTTGGGTCTTATTTACAAATCTTTCAGATGGAGAATGTGATATGGAAACAAATTAAATGCTTCCTTGGCTGTGGTTTTTTGGTTATCAGAATTTATCTGATGGGGGGAACAGAAGAGGAACTGAGCTGTGCTTGCTGGAGGAATGAGTTTATCACCTGGAGAACCTGGGATCTCCAGTGGCCACCTGGTGGGATTGGGAGCCCCCAGAGGTCTCCTGTCTATCCCACCCCTCTCCTGTCCCCTGTCCCACCACAAAGGTTGTGCTTTTGGTTTATTCTTACAGCTGAGTTTATTCTTGTGGCTGAGTTTATTCTTGTGGCTGATCTACAGCCTGAGTGTGGGACTGAGAAAGGGAAGGATGGCAGAGTCACTGAGTGCAGCAATCCCACCTCCAAGCTGCATTCCAAATGGCAAAGGAATTCACAATCAAATGCTGCTTCCAGTTTATAATTTCATGATCCCATTTTTCTCTCAGAAGAGCTGAGATGCAAATTGGATCTGCATTATTGTTTTTGTCTCTGAGGGAGCATCTTTGTGGAGCACTCAGCTCTGGCAGAGGCATGGTGAGAGCTGGCAGGTCTGGGCTCATCTTTTCTGCCTGTCTCCCACCATGCACCTCATCAGGGTGATGTGCCTTTATTTTACCCTCTTGATTATAAAGAACATTAAAACCAGAACTGAAAATGCTTTAAGAGCTTTTCAGCTCACAGTGCCACGTAGGATAAACTACAGTCAAACAAGAGCAATTACTGAACATATCTGCAAATTAGGAAATGGCTTGCCAAATATCTTACCTACTTTTTTATTTTATTTTATTCTCCAAAAGCAAGCAAGAAATAGATGTAAGAACTACTGGCTACTGTTCAGGAAGACTTAATGGAATGACTTGTGGTGGCTGCACCAAAATAAAACATAAAAAACACAGATAGAAGAAGGTAAGAATGGCCAGACTGTGTTGAACAAAAAGATGTCAAGCCCACAATATTCTCCACAAGAATATTCCAAGGCACATTCAAGTGCCATCAAGGCCATGTAACTCTGTGCCTACAACTCCATAAGGATGTCTTTGAGGATGTCACAAGCCAAAGGTTGTATCTGTGTGCTTAATCACCCTAGACAGCTTAATCTTGATTAATTTAGCTGTTCCTTGTACAGGTTATGCTGTACAGCCTCAAAAGCTTAGAATTAAATGATACTTGATTTGCAGTCCTTAATTTGTCCTTGTAGATTAACACAATGTTTCATTACACCACTGTAGAGTTTCAAATATTTTATGACAACTCCAGTAGTCTATTTGTTTTATTCTCTGGCAAAAAAAGCTCCAAAAACCTTATTCCCATGCTTTTGCCTTCACCTCCATTTCCCACATGGTCACTGATGTGGTTGCAGAAGTCTCTGAGCAGGGGGAGGGAACAAATGACTCCCTGAGAGCTCATCACCCTGAATTATTCCATCAGTCAATACAAACTAGAGTCAACGATTTCCTTCAGTGCCAAGCAGAATTACAAACACCTAAACCTGTTTTAAACAGGCATGAAAGAGCAGAACCTACCACGGATTTTCTGCACAGAAAAAATGTGTGAATTTCCACCTGAGCATCACTCTCTGTGGAAGCAGCTCTAGCACAGCAAGCAGGACACTGAGCATTTCTGTGCTCCATTAATCCCACTGCCACTTGGCCAGCAGCAGCAGGCTGGTGGCCAGGCAGTGTTTGTGGTTTGGTGCCACTGGGAAAACATGGAATGAGTGTCTGGTGTCCTCTCCCCACTCCTCCTCCCCACAGAGGAACATCAGCCTGGTTGTTTTTCCTTCCTACCTGGTGGAACGTGCTGACGTGATTTGGGAAATGAGTAAGTGGGACAGGATAGTTACAGGTTTTATGAAAGAGGCTGAACATCTGCAGACAAAATAAAAAATTTTATTTGCCTCCCTCTGGCCTTGTATAGTTCGAATAGACAAGTGGGCCAGGGTTTTAATATTACCAAAAGTATGGCAAAAAAAGGCCCTAAATCACACAGCACGTGGGAAGGAGCTCAGCCAGATCACATCACACTGGCTGAGCAAACAAAGCAACAGCACTGGGCTGGAGAGGAGAGCTGGGAGAAGAAGAAGGAGGGGAAGGAAGAGAGAAGAATGTTCTGGGAGCTGTGTCAGGGATGGGGACAGAGGTGGCTGCAAGGATGCTGCAGTGACCAGCCTGGGGATGGCTCAAACCAGCAGCAGCTGGCCAGGAACACCCCAATATCCCTGCAGCCACTTGGGGACAAAAGCAGGGGATGGTGACTCTGCTCAGCCCCAGGATGAAGGCTGATCTGGGGCACTGAGGGTGCAGAGCACACGTGGGTTTTCTGCCCTGACACAGGGAATTCTCCCGGGGCAGTGCCAGGAGCCCTGGGGACCTGCACTGCTATGGAGACACCTGCATGGAAAATGTCAGGGCAGGCTCTGCAGGTCAAAGTCTGGCTTTGGGGAGGAAAAACCTGACCCCTTCTGTGCCCTCAGAATGAGGAAAAGCAGATTTAAATGCAAAAGATCTATGGTTCTTCCAAATATACAGCAGCACTTTATCACTGGATTAGAATTTATAAGAAATAAGTAGCAAATGGTGCAAACTTCAGGAGTGCAAACTTCAGGAGTGCAAACTTCAGGTTCACTGCCCTACTCAGCAGTGAAAATAACATTTTAAAAAAACTCCTGAAACTTCCAAAATTAGCATCACCAAAGACAAAGTACCAGTGTATTTGTATGTTCAGGAAAATGAGTCCTGAAGGAAGTCTTCCCAAAATTACTTCTAGCTCTGTGTAATTTAGGGAGATACGCATATGCCCATGAATTGTTTAACTGGAAAAATGTCTTTTATTCCTGTATAGCAGATGCACAAAGGGAATGGCAATGTTTTATAACTTAGGCTTTTAAATAATACATAAATGCTGACATTCTCAGCTGAGACATCTTGATTTTTGTGGATTGTGTAATACTGACGTATACGAGTATTTTTTTAGAAAGAATTATTTTTCCCTTTTTAAAAAGAAGAATATGAAACCTCAAGAATATGATAAAACATCACAGTTGGTTTCTAAATGCTTTGCATCTTAATATGGTTGAAGTTAAGGCAGTAAGTAATTTCTGAGTTTTTCCCTTGAGCCACGTAGTTCTTTTCATATGTAATTATTCTCTGAGTGCATTAGATAATGCTATGGTTCCCACAGCTGTATACACATCTATAAATCATTAATGAGGCAGTTAACTGAAACAAAACTATAAAAGATTTGCATTACCCGGCAGAACCCAGCCCTAATTGACTTCCAGTTATTTACAATTAATTTTTCCATTTGGAATAATGATTGCAAGCAACTTAGGGTTTTTTATTACTGAGGAATTAGATGCTGACTATTCATCAAAAGTTTTTACAGAGAGACTGTGTCAGTGGACAGTAATGAGCTGGAGGTAATCTGATTTTTACACATACACTCTCCCACACTGGCAGAGGGGATGGGTGGGAGGGGGCACCTGCAGAAAAATGCAGACAGGAGCCAGCACACTTTTTATTTTTTTGGTCCTTTTTATCATATACCTAAGTTTAACAATAATTAATTTATTTTCTTTATAGCATCCAGCTGAAAGGCAATAGGATGAATAGAGCTGGCTGCAGTTCTACATAGAATAAACTGCATGAATGAAGAGTGAGTAAATATTTATTTCTGTCTTACAAGACTGTAAGATAGACACTGCATAAACGATGCAGAGGCTGTCGAGTAAATATTATTCCATTATGCTTTTAAAAATTACTTTTATAGAGACATAGAGCAGAGAGTAACTCCTCATTAAGTTGTCACTGTTTGAGTGAGGTCCAGGACTGGGGCTGTGTCAGAGCCTGGACAGACACACGGAAGAGATCAGCTCTGTGTGTGAGCATAACTCTGGCTGACATTAATGGCCTGGGATGTGGTCATCAGCAAGGGATGTCACGTTCAAATTCCCAATAAAACTCCAGTCAAAAGTCACCAGGCCCATTTGCAGCAGCTGATGTTATCTCCCTTACCCTTCACCTTCCCTCTCCAGAATGCCTGAGCACACAGCACTGGAGATCCCTCTTTGGGATCCACGGTGGGAAAATGAGCAAAGTCTCAGGCACTGGGGTGCACTGCACTGCATCCTTGGAAATCAACCCTTCCCTGACACTGAGCAAATGATCCTTTAGTGACTTCTACCCTGATTGGGTACAAAACACACACAATTAACATTTGGGCTGTTGTCTGTTCTCCTCAGCTACAGCTGCCATGCTGAGAAAGCTGAATGTCCTGCTTTATTTTCTTGTTTAAAATAAATAACTTTGCTGTCCTTTGGCTAACATTTGAGACTCCACTCGTGCCAGCTGGCTGGGCTGCCCTGGGCCAGGCACTGCAGGTGAAAGCAGCCCTGTGAACATGGGGAGCTTTGATTTCTGTGCATGTGGTGTAGACCAAGACACAAACACCATGAAGGTGGGGGAGTTTAATTCTGAGTGATGGCAAAGCAAGAGGCTGCTCCCTGCCTTATCAAGAGGTGCCAGCAAGAGGCCACTGGAATTGATCTAGGAAATGACAACCCAATGCTGGTAACCTTGAAAATCCTGCAATCTCCTGCTGGAGTCATTTTTCCCAGGTTCTGTTCCACTGGGGTGTGCTGCAAAGTGTAAGGTAAAGGAAGGTGACAGCCTGGCCATGGGTCATTCAGCCTGTCAGTAATTCCAGGCTTGGCAAATTGGTCCTGCCTCCTCACCAGTCCATGAACCTCACAGACACTTCACTTACTCATGCTACACTGGCTACTGCATCAGCTTAGCTGGAAAAGCCACTTCCATGTGTGAAGTCTGAGAGGTTTTTCCTTTGGAAAAGGGGCTGGTACCAGATGAGCAAACAATATTATTATTTTCATTAAGACATCACATCCTGTCAACACACAACATTGGCAATTGCATTTCAAATAGCTGTGCCTTGACAAACTGTGCAGTACAATTTAGACAAGTGTTTTTGCTGTGCCCATGATCTTGCTTACTGGGCTTGCTGTCCTGGAGTAGGAAAAGCTCTATTTGTAAACTCAGAACTGTAGAAACTCTTTATGCAGAGAGGTGATATTGCTGACATTGATTATTTTTTTTTCCCCAATGAGATCAAAATACCAAACTGATCAACCCCTTATTTCTTGCAGGAATCCTGAACAGTCTGATACTGCCTGCCCTCAAGCAGGAAAAAAAGGAATACTCTGGCTTAGGAGTTTCTTGAGGGTTTGCTTTGAAGAAGCCAAAACCAATTTAAGTGAAAACAAAACTTTCATTTGGTGAAAATTTCTGTTAATTTCAAAAAAGCTGATATTTATGAAAACCATGCCATTTACTTACCAGATTTTACAAATCAGGGGTCTTAGTCCTGGAGGGCTCCTCATCCCAGTGACAGAGTTCTCACTTCCCTGTGTCTCCTTCCAGCTGGGTTTGGTTTGGTGTAAGAGTCAGCACCTGTGAATCCAGGCTGTGGATTAAACACAATTGCTTTTCTCTTTTCCCTTTATGCTTTTTTCCCCCCAAGTTAGTATGAGCAGAACATAACATACTAGAAGAAATAAAGAATTACAGTCAGGATGTGAAGAAATATATATTTTTTTTCCTTTGGAATGCAATTTCAATATTCAACTACAAGGAAAAAGCCATGAAAAGAATCAGAGCTTTTTCCACAGCTTTGCACATTGTAGAGTCATTTCAGCATTGTAATATAGGTGTCAAACGTTAGTAAATCAGCTGTCAAATGCTATCAAACACTTACTTTGCACAGGTGTAAATGATCACATAAAATGCAAAGCACTGATCTGCCACCAAAAATCTCTGTGTACCATTTCTGTCTCCAGCAGTTTTACAGAACTATCAAGGAAAAGTCCAACAGGGAGTTTATTCCTTGTTATTTAAGCATTTTTGGTCTGTTTTCTTACTTTTAGGGATATGGTTTCCCCCTCTGCTCCAGCTGACACCAAGGAAGAGAATGCAACAATTTGCATGGAATAGCTTTGGACTGATCTACAAAGAACAATATAATGTTTCATAATAATGTTCCAAGTGTTAAAGAATTTTTCCTGCCAAAACCTCTCTTCTGTAAGTGCCCCAGCATCATCAACTGATGGCAGCACAGCTCTGGGAATAAACATTTTCAGCTAATGGCAGGAATTGTCAGGGGAAACACGAAACAGGTATTTCTCCCTGACACAGAATGAAACATATGATTAAAGTTAAATGCCAAATCCTACCAGCTCTGGAGCGAATTAAGGTTTATTTTTCATTCCTGTTAATTCTTTCCTCTCTTCTTGGCTAATTCATCTTGTTTCATTTAATGCCAGTGTTCTTCCTGTTTGGCCATTTTGGTGGACAGGGGGGACAATTCATTTTAGGCATGTGGCTTTGAGTAACAAGATTAAAGCTTCAGGCAAAGCCCAGATCCTAAAGGAGTGCCCTGCAGATTCCCTGTGCCATGTACAGCTCTCCACAGGCAGGCCAGGGTGACCACAAACACCTCCCTGCCCCTCTGCAGCACAGTCCCAAAGCTGCCCTGGTCCATTTAAATCAGGCTGTGTACAGCAAAAACCCTGTTAATACCCTTAATGTCAGGGGTGTTGGACTGCAACATTTATTGTGAGCAAGCTGTGATACAAACCTTACCACGATGAAACCATTTCAGGTACCAACTCCAGAGGACTGAGTTTGTCTCCACTGTTTTACTTTGGATTTTCTTGTGAAAGGTAAATCTGGCTCACTGGGGGCTGAGTGAAGCACACAGTGATTAATTAGAGCTGGACTGATTTTGTATAGTTCAGTATGAACACGTCACTTCTCTGGCTGCTTCATCTCCATCTTCCCTCTGACCAGCCAGAATTTATTCCAGAATGCTTGCTCTAGTACCAGGAGCAGCAGGTATATATATATATACAGCAAAATTTGAAATATATACAGAAAAACCCTCCCCTTTTCCCAAAACTAACCACTCTTGGAGACAAAAAATAATAGATGGTGAAAGGGATCTATTGCTCAGTGAATACACATTTCAGTGTCCTTTCTGAAAGAGCTGTGAAAGCACTTTCAAACAGGCAAGGCTGAATGTATGTTAAAATAGTTAAACTATCATAAAGCATCCAGTTTTTAAAGTATCACTTATCCTAAGAACATTTTAGTGTATGGTGCTGTATTTGCTTTCACAGATTTGGATTATGTCAACAGAATCAGATAATGAAGATGTAGTAAAATCTTACTGCATTTGTAACTGAAACTCAGAAAAATGGGAGTTTTTATTTTAAAAAATGAGCTCCAAGAAGATTTTTTGCCCTTGCCTTAGATGCCCATATCCAAATGCTCATGCAAAGGATTCTCTGTTCCAACAGAAGACCCAAACAGGTTCAGGTCTAAAGGCAAAGGTGGGTGCAGCACCCACAAAAGCTGCAGCATTTGTGCTCTGCTGACACTGAACTGGCTCATTTCAATTGATTTCTTTGATGTACAAATATAAAGCAGTAGCAAATCATTATCCATCCATAATACATCATGATAAAAGTACTTTTTTTACTGCCCTTCCATCTCAGCTTCAAATCATCAAAGACACTCTTATTTGCAGACAGAACTAAAGTCAAGTCGTTTATTAATAGTGATTTTACAAGTGCTTAAACATTTGCAGCATGTATTAGAAATGATGATAGCACATGACCTGGCTCAGAAAAGCCCCTCTGTAAATTCCTTCCCCTCTCTGTCCCCCCCCAGCAAGGGCAGCAGGGCCAGTGGATGCTGCAGGAGCACAGCAGGAAGCAGCAGGGGGAAGGTGGGGAGTGCCTCCATCAGAGCTGCTGCCAAAGGTTCCAGATCCAATGGGATTTGGGAATTGTCCCACGTGTATTTAGGGCTCAGTGCATGCACAGGGCACAGGAGGGGCTGTGCAGATCAGCTGAGGCCATAAAGGAAATTGGTAACAATTCAGGTTAGCCCACATTTTGTCATGTTACCAAAAATAGTCTGTAAATAAATGTATTTACAGGCCACTTCCTTGTAGGCAGGCAGCAATTACTCGAAGCAGCATTCAGGTTTTAATGCACAGCCATGTGTTTTCACAGGAGTGTTCTCACTGTGGATTGCTATAGATCCAGGCTGCAGATGGAGATTGGGCACTATTGATCCTCTGGGGTCTATTATGGTCTGCAATCCACAGGAGTCACAAACCCAGCTGCAATCCAGCACCTCAGGATCCATGGGGGAGCCATCCACAGGGCATCCACACCCCTGGACAGGCTGCAAGGGAGGTGTGGGTGCTGTCCTTGCCCCTCTGCCCCACACCCAGGGAAAAAACACCCAAAAATCCCAGCCCCAAGAGGGGCTGTCCCTCTCTGGGTGCCAGCTGGGGCTGTTCCAGTGAGGAGGAGTGTGGTGGTGAAGGCTAAGGTGTGGCTTTAACACCTTTGTCCCACGCAGGGTGTGCTCATCAGACCCAAACCCCTCAGCCTCTTGCTTTGTCAATACTTAAGAGCACTACTAAGGGCTGAAAACAGTCAGTCTCTCAAGTTTATCAGTCTCCTGCACATCATCTGTCAGTATTTTGACACAGAAAACCAATCTGGGGTGGGAAAATCAGGAATCCACCTATGCTCATCAACCCAGGCTCAGTGATGCCTTAAGGAATGTGTACATCAGCCACTGAGGGGAAAATGCTCAAAAAGCCTTTATGGAAATGAAAGATAAATATTGGTATTTTAAAAACTGAGCTATTTAGGTACATTAAGTCCTTCTGAACTACACAACACTGGATAACTGAGCAAAGATCTCTCTCCAAAATCTGCACTTCACAGGAGCTCTGCTAGCACTGGGTCAGCCAGACATGCTGCAGCATCCCAAGGGCTGTTTCAACTCCTTTTTAAAAATAAGATTTAGAAATAAAGTCCAGCCCTCACTTCAGAAAATCCCACTGGAATTGAAACTAAAATTAATATAATACCTAAAGGTACAATTTAAGTTCTGGTTTTGCAATGTTATATTCACACATGAGCATTTATTAAGAATCAGGAGGACTCTCAATACCTAATGCTCCTGTTTCTTTGTATAATTCCATTTTTGATGGTTTGATCAATGGAGGCACGATTAATGCAGTTATTAGAACAGCTGCTATAAAAATAATATGGGACAAATCCAATTTTTTACACTGGAAGAATATTCTAGTAAGTCACTTGATCACCTGTAGAACAGAGGGCAACATGTTTTCTTGAACTGACACTGGTTAAGCTGAAAGATTTCTTTTAGGAACAAAAAAAAAATCAGGTGTTTCTATTCTGCAGAGTCTGTTTACAAAAGGCTGCTAATGAGAAAAAAATGCAGTGCTAAAAATGAAAGAAATTGTGAACACTCTACATTTAGATGTAGCCAGAAGTAAACATAATCATAGGGAACATATTCCCTGCAGATCTATTTAAAGGTCTTTTTTGTTTTTAAGTGACAGTGATTTATATTCAGGGTACGTGTGTGTAAACATGTGTACATAAACAGGAGTTTGTAAGGAAATAAGCACCCTGCCTTTGACCCAGGAATTAAAATAAAGAGGGAACAGGTGATCACTTAATTCCACCTGACTCAAACCAATGTTCAGCCCCATGTTTTGAGAAGGGAAGCTTTCAGTTGCAAAGTTCAGAATCTGGAGCATACAATGATTAGGAAAATGTTTAATACCAACCCACCCTCTTTATTAAGTCATTTCTTCAAGTATTTTTAATAGTGCAAAATACTGGTTTGCATTAGTACAGTTACTATGGGAATTCACAGTCCAAAAAAAATCTTAAAAGATTTCCAAAGTCAAACAAAAAACTTTTTAATACTGTATTTTTAGCAAGAACATTTTTAACAAAGAATGTGTACTTTAACTTAATATGGTACAACAGAGAAACCATACTTAAAAGTTTCCATTATCTAACACTCTACTGCATATTCATTTTTCCATCTTAAAAGACCAAAAGCCAAGCTGAACTGAGCATTAAAAAAAAAAAGCATCAATTATAATCCTCATATTACATCAGCTATTAGGGTTTAGCTCACACTTTTGAATCGGTCATCTAATGAAAGGACAATTTTTACATCGTTCTTTTAAAAAATGTACACACATTTCTTTTTAAAACGTAATATATATCGAGTATCTGCTTCAGTAAACAAAGCTTAATTTATAAACACAATCGAAACAGCTCCATGTTGAACAGTTTCAGTGATAAACTGGACTTGTATGATGTACAGCCAGTGAGGACCATTGTGGCTTAAAATCATTGTGCCATTGCTATTCAGTAATAGCCACCTCCTAAGGAAAAAAAAAAAGTTCTTTTTTGGGGCGGGGTGGGGAGGGGAAATAATTAATGTATGTGCTTAAAAATACTAAAACTCCTTTCTATCTCCAGGGACCTAAAAATGATCTGTTGTGACAGGCTTGGTTTGGTATGGTAAGCTTGTAAAAAGTCTCAGTATTTCTTAATACGGCAGTTTTCAATGCAGCAACAGTAAATTGCTTGAAATTGTCCTTCAAGTTTCATGCTACAAATCCTGTTCCTCACACAGTACTGAAGGCATCAAAGGTTGGAAGGGACATTTCTCAGGAACTATATAGTCTTCAAATAGTGGTCATTATACATTTTTCAGCCATAGGTGGCTCCTTCAGTACATAATGGTCGGTTTGATGTATGTTCTGTTTTCTGGAGGAAAACAAAAAAGAAGAAAAAAGTCAATTACGCAGTTAAACATCCTATAATTAACTGACACTTAGCTGGTTTCTTCATTTGGTTGTGGATTTTATTTTTCCTCAAGCCAAATGAGCAGATCTACAAGTGACATAAACTAAACTGTCCATCACGTGGGCAGGTTTTGTGTAGGAAAAGGAGGCACTGGGTGACAACATCTGGCCAAGCCCTCAGGAAAGGACCAAGACCCACCACCACCTGCCCTGGTGTTTGCCAGAAATGGCTCAGGACGGGTTGCAAACACTCTGAATTGGATTTTCCTTCTTTAAGGCTTTTTTTTTAAAATCAAACACTCCTTTTTCTCCCAAAGGCAGCCCACGTTGGATTGCTGCCTCCCTGGGACAGACCCAGGGACAAGGCACCAGCTTCACCACACACCCTTGTCACTGCACAAACCTGCCAGGGAACAGGCTGTTAAAACTGCACTGCTTTCAAAAAATGTAAATCAGGATCTGTTCTTGGAAAACTGTTCTTTCATTCAGAAACCACCACATTTCTCTTAAAATTCTATTTCTTTATTTAGAGAACGAAGCAGAGAAGCACTTCATAAAAATATTCCTAGTTATAGTACCTATCAACTGTGATTTTTCACATTAAGCAACTTTAAGCCCAGAGAAAAAAATAAATATTGAAATGCCCACAGAAACTGAAGCTAACAAGAATCCATATTCCTGTTCATTATACAATGAATCATGAATCCACCCAGCTAAATCTGCAAGAACTGATCTGGAAGATGATAGCAAAATGATAATATGGAGCAGCATTTTGTATAATGTTGACATCTCTCCCATTACTGTTTTACATACGCCAATACTGAGCACTCCTAAGGAAAGAACAAGTATTGACCTGCAAACTGACACTGATCCTTGGAGCAATCTCCAAGTTTGCCACATTTCAATTTCAAAATGCATTTCAGCTATAATATGAGTGATTTATCATTTAGCAGTAGCTGTCAGAGTAACCTCCTAGATAAAACAAAAACATCTGGAACCATAAACAGAGGAGAGCAGTAGCTGAATTTTAATCCAAATCCGACATGTTCACTTCATTAGGAACAGGAAACAGCTAATTAGTAATTGAATGTTTCGTGGTTTTAAGGAGGCTCAGACTCTCCAAACTGAGATGATTTAATACATATTTTGGATGTAAGCACAAATAAAGATCACAAGAGCCAGGGACATAACAACTCCAGAGGGACGTTTGGGAGCCTCCAAAGAAAGGACTAAAATTAGTTTCAGGCCATTGGCTGATGAAAATTCTTGTCTTAAACCTAGTGGGGAATTACTAAAGCCTGGGGGGGGGTCAGCAGAAATGCAAGGATTGAGCACTGGGGGGTTTGTTTGTGGTTTGGGTTTTTTTTTTCCTTTTTCTCATGATCATTAGGAAGCTGCACAAGGCTTCTTCCTAGTGGAGGCTGTTATTTATGTTCTTATTAAATTTTAAGTATTATTTTTTAAATTAAGGTAAGATGAGGGCATTGAGGGTACTGTGGGCTGACTAAACTTTGGAACAGGTTTCCATATTTCCTTCCATTCCCCTTTATTTCTCAAGGAAAGTTCAATGGAGGTATCTGGAGTACCTGTAAGAGAGAAAAGTAAATGCCACAGCTCAAGCCCAGTGCAGCCACCCAGGAGACATCACTGATCAGTGATCAGAAAGTGCATAGTTAAATATTTCCTTTTTTATAACACCCTCAATTATTCTCCAGAAATTAAAATACTTTTTTTGTTGCTGTGCAATAAAATGAATTTCATGGCATTAACCACGTCACACAGCAACCACCTCTGAGAAATTAACGTGTTGGGAGCAGCTGTGCCCCCACTTCCACAGGAAAGACAATGTGATGTTGTCAAATTAATCTTTTCTGGAGAATATTCACCATCTCCTCAGTGCAGCTGACTGCAAGCTACAGACCATTTTATAGCACTTTACTGTATTATATAGCAAAGATTTGAATAAATCTGTGTGCAATAAATGTATTCTTTTATCAGGTTTATCCCTTAATCAAATATTCATTTATGTGGGCTTCATTCTATTAAAAAACGAAATTATACAAAGGTGAGCAAAAGCGTAGATTTACAGTAGTTTAAAGCCTAATCTCATTCTCTAGGGGTAGTACTGACAATATAAAAACTGTATAAATGATATTCCCTAACACTAAATATGCTTATGAGCCCCCTGTGCATGTAACACTGCTTTACAGCCTACAGAGCAATGCATGACTGGCTTAATAAGCAAGACATTTAGAAAGGAGATTTTTTTCCCCTTCACAATGTTTAAGACAAGTAAAGATCTCTGAGTTTCTTGGTGAGCCAGAGTCTGTATTAATAACTGGGATTTTCCCCCAGGATGGTGCTCTCTTCCCTGAGTTGTTAGCCCAGCAAGGTGCAATTCTTGCATTCTTTTTAGCCACAATATCATCATTTGTCTTTTTCTTTCAAGATTTTAATGGGTGCATAAATGACAAATCCAAAGGCAATAATCATCATCTCCAGATTTTTTCACGTTTAGTTTTTTTTCCCATTCCACATCTCTGAATTTTCTGAATCCTTTGTTTGTAAGGTCTCTGGGTTTAAATCTGGAATTCAGCTTTATTTCCCTAAAGTACTTTAAAACAAAACTTCCATGTGTACCCTCCCAGTGTGCCCCTGCAATGCTGGTGTGCAAACCCAGTCCAGGGAGAGGAGAAACACCCTGGCAGCATCTACACCTTGGGATTGCCAGGGCTCTGTGGGACAGTGTGAACTGGGAAGAAATTCACTGGAGGAAGGAAATGTGGGATCTGAGAAAAGAGACAAATATATTGTATCAATAACTGTAAATTATGTAATGTCATTTATAAGGTATAACCCAGCACTACAGGCTGCAGAGAATATGGGCAGCAGGGATGAAATAATAAACTGGAAATCCTGCTCTGCCAGCTGAGCTGGAGGAGGAGCTGGGAGAGCAGCTGGAGTCAGGTGAGGTGGGGCTGAGAGCAGGGGCAGGAGGGACAAGGACAGCCCTGTGCCAGGCTGTGCCCTCCCAGAGCCTCTGCACAGCTCCTGCTCCAGGGATGCAGGAGTCTCACAGGACAGCACAGGCGTCCAAGTGCACAGAGACAAGCTCTCCACCCTTCCCAGGATGGGTAAACAGCACCTCAGTTAGACCAGAGCCAAGCTCAGCTTTGGAGGAAGCAACACATGGGAAATGCAATGCTGCAACAATAAATTAACTTGCAAAGCTGGGGCTAATTAGTTTGAACCAGTGTCTTACTTTGTACAGAGAAAAAAATCAGACAAAACCAGTCTGCTTCTACAAAGGATCACATCCCTCAGAAAAAGCTTCTTTCCCTAGAGCCCTTGGCAGACAGGAGTGCTGCTTGCCTGGAAGGGGAATGAATCCAGGCTCCTGCTCGTGGGTAAGGACCAGAGCAATCACCAAAACTCAGCAAAGGATCCCTTCACTACCATGAAAAGAAGATGGATCTGGGCTGATCATTCAGCTGAATGACAAGTAAAAATTACTTCTTTGCCTGCTTATTACTTGTCCAGCAAAACTTCTCTTTTATCTGCAAATATCCTTCAAACTGAGCAGTGAGAGCAGGGCACAGCTCCCTCTAGACCCAGGAAGAACACAGTCAATAAATGCTGGTTCTGTGGGCAGCAGCACCAACAAAGTTGGTTTGTTTTCACCTCTCACACTTCCCTGTGGCCTCTCTCCAGCCCTGCAGAGTTACCCTTGGGTATCTAGAGCTGGCTGAGCCCAGGGGATCCCTTGGGATTGGTACCAAAACCTCTCTGTCCCTCCATGGTGCCTGACCCTGCAGCACTCACAGAGATGCTGGCCTGGAGTTTCTTCCCCACTTACTTTGTGTGTAAGGCTGCTGAGCTGACCTTGTCAAATACTTCCTCACCCATGTTAAGAGAGCTAAAAAAGCTTGTACTAAACCCAGGATTTCTAGTCCTGATGGGCTCCATTCCTGGTGAGTCCCTGATGGGGCAGCACATGGCCAGTGTGGGCATGGAGTGACAGCCTGGGAACTGCACAGGAGCTTTAAGAGAGCTTTTATACAACTCTGCAATGATACAGCACGAGGTAGCTACCAGGGATTCAATAATTCACAGCCTCCAGAGCAGGACACACTCTAGGGAGAGAACACAGCCTGGGCAGGAGAAGAACAACAGGCCTAAGACTTAGATTAAGCAGCTTGGATTTGAAAACTCACTGGTTAGATCAGAACATCAATAAATTAAGTCCTACAGTTTACATGATAAACCCTAAAATGCGCTTCAAACTACACCGGTCCTTCATCTTTGACAAACAGATAAAAATAAAATGTTATTCAGGGTAACCCAAGAGTTTTTGTGCCAAATCTCTACCAGGTTATGTCACAAACAAAAGCAGCAGCCCTGGCTCACCCTCCTGTTGCAGGCACAGTAAAGTACATTCTCACCTCAGGAAAGCCTGCCTGCCTATGCTGCTGCCTCCTTCCTGAAATTCAGAGTATTTTATTTTTTTGTAAATTGTTGTTATCAAGTATTACTGCAACATCTACTTTTTAAGATTTTTAAGCTAACATTGCTTTGCTGATTGTTCCAATATCCCCTAACAATGAAATATTGTAATACAAAAGTTAACTAAGGTATAAACATGCAAAAGGAGAAGTCTCCCTGCGATCATAAAATGATGTTATTTTCTGTTCAGCAGTTCATGTTACTGCTGTTCATGCTAATTAATTAAAGGAGCTGTTGCTGTAATGTGCAAACAGGGAATCTGAGAAACTGAGAGGGCTTTTAGGTCTCGGAGTGAAGTTAAGTCAATCTGGGCGCGGGCAATCAAATGTAATGAAATCACTTGTCAGTGCTAAGCTTGCAAAAACTGTGAAGTTTGACTAGGGAGTAAAAGGATTATAATTAGATTTCCAATAGGATAATAACTAAATGGCAGAAAGCAGTAAAGAGAAAATATTACTTTGTTAGCTAATGGTGCTGCTGTTCGGTTTTAGTTTTTATCAGCACACTTGTAGTTGTGCTAATTTAATTTGCTTTTATCAGCAAAAATGCACTACTCGAATGGTACTTGAATGTCATTTGCAAAAATCATTGATCTGAAGGTGCACTTAATGACACCCAGTATGTTTATTTTATGTGGAAGGGAGATTGGCTGATAAAATGGTTGATGCACTGTGGTGCTGGCCCAGGAGTGAGTGGTGGAAGGAGGAGCAGGAGGTGTCTGAGTGCTCATCACCTGCTCTGCTCCACTGCAACCACCCCTGATCTCCTCTGCCAGCTAAAAACCTCCCAGCTCCAGCTCTGAACTCCACCTGGGATAGGGAGGATGGAGGCATTAGACTGTAAAGTTCAAATAAGTTTTAAGTCTCATCTGCATGAAATTTCTATTCAATTAATATACAAAGCAGAGGGAAAATGAGTCAACTAAATGGGAAAGATTTATAATGTAGATCAGAAATGCAGTACATGAACAGCTTGTGTTAATAAAATCATTTTAAGAAATGAGCATAAAATATGATATGACTTAATCACTGTGAAAGGTAGCTGAGCAGTAGTTCTGTAATTTTCCCTTAAACCGTCTTAAGGAGATACTGGCAGTGGAACTAATTGAATTTCAAAGGAAAAGCACTGTGTGAATGATAGATTTCTGTCCAGCAGAGCTGTTGACAACAGAAAAAGAAAGCTCTGTATTGATGCTTAAGCTTTTTTTTTTTTTTTTCTGAGCAACTGAAAGAGATTTTGGAAGCCTGGAAACAGCTGTGTATTAGGGACATGTGTTTTGCCCCCTCCTCCTCCCAGGGTCCAAAAAACAAAGGCAGCAAATGACAGGGGCAGTGAGGGAGTGTGCTCGAATTGTCAGAGCTGCAGCAGCAATAGGAGCTGTCAGGGACACGAATGGTTATCAAAGGGAAAGGGAATAAAAAGTTATTACAGTATCAGCATAAATAAAAATGAAAGAGACAGGAACACTTTGAAATCTAAACAAGCTCCACAGAGAGCTCTCCAGAAAGCTTTTTATCAGCTGAGAGTGTTTAGTGACCAAGTGGCTCAGCTCCACACGAGCAGGATTACCATGCCAGGGGGGTCAGAGCCAGCAGGGCAGCAAAGGGGAGGGAATGGCTTTGCCATGGAGGGACAGGGACAGGGACAGGGACAGGGCTGCAGCTCCTGCTGCTCAGGCCATGTCCTGCTCTCACTGAGCCCAGGGACACTGAACACAGGGAATATCCAGCTCTCCCTATGGCCACGCTCAGCAAAAACTTCCTGAGCCAAAGCCTCTGAAGGGATGATGTAACTGGGACCAGATTAAAAAAAAAATACAAACAAAAAACCAAACCAAACCAAACCAAACCAAACAAAAAACAACAACAACAACAAAAAAAACCTAACCATCCCAACCTGAACAACCTGAAATAAAAATGGTAAAAATCACAAGGCTCTCCTGTGTATTAATAAACTACAGGTAATGTAAGAAACTTCTCTTGATTCCTTCAGGCAAGTAAATGGTGGCTGGCAGTGGCTATGCACAGTTTTCCTCACAGTATTTGTAATAATTTTTGATGTAAAGACACGTTTGAGCCCAGTGTCATGGTTTTTCTTCAAAGTGAAATTACCTTTCTCTTCTTTACCAGTCTGCCTGATGCACCTTGACTGTCAGAGTTGTTTGGAAGAGCACTGAGCACTCCTCTCAGCAGGTACCAGGAACAGATCAGAAATGTAAGGAACATTTTGCTCATCAAATTTAAACACGTGTCTCAAGTGCTCCTCCAATATTTTGACTATTTCTGGCAGCAGCAATTTTCCAATTGCAATATTTAGAGCACAGCTCTCATCATATGTGCACAAATATATACACACACATATGTCAGATGTATATATCTGCATTACAATAAAGCTGTGATTCTCCTTCTCTGTAATACAGAGCATATGAATCTAAAATCACAAGAAGAGACAAGCAGTAAAAATATTTGAAAGCTTTCCTGTAAGGATGACAGATGGACGACAGATGCATACCAGAGGTATGCAAGTCAAACCTTCCCCAGCTGAAGAGAAATGCTCAAGTGAGATTTGTGTCTCTGAGTGCACTGCAGCCCTTCTCCTGTCTGCACAAACTGCCTTTGGACACCTCAGCACAGGGGATTTTTGCAAAGTACCATTACATGATGCAGGAGAAAGGGTGGGACTGCTCTAAGAAGCAGCAGTTCTATGGAAGAGGCAGCTGCCTCCAGGCTGCCAGAGCAGCCAGCACAGAACTGAATGGTCTGGAATGAACATGGCACAGCACTGAAGGGAGAAGAACTCTACAAGCTGGACTTTCATCAGAGAATTTCAGTGGTCAAACTCCTCAGACCATATTTTATCACATTTATTTATTTATGTGGATTTGCTGTGTGGCTCAAAGAAGCTTCCAAGAGGAATGGGAATATCCCCTGGGAATATTCCTGTGTCTCAGCTCCCCCAAAGGAGGATTTCACAATTCCTCACGTCCCAGACCTGCAGCCAGAAGTCATTTCCTGCTCTTTGGGAAGCACTCAGACCATACCTGGGGTGCTGCACTTACACAAAGCCACACAGTGAAAGAGCACTAGAGAGCTGGCCATAATGTGAACATGGCTTTTGTTTTTCACTTACAGTTCCTTTTTTGAAAACATCTGTGATTTTGATAGTCAGGTAAAGACCAGAGGTAAAATATTTCAAATTGTAGATTATAAGTAAAACCCCTTTTGAACTAAGGGCATATGTCTTGGTAGATAAAGTTTTAAAACAAATATCACCTCTACTTAACTAGTTAATTTCTGATCTTGTAAAGTACTGCTCTTACTAAGGCTTTCTGTATCAAACAGGAAAACAAACTGAATTTCTGTAATCTACATTTATCTTAAAGCGTGAAAACACACATAAACATTATTCTGCATTTCACTGAATTTTTAAAGACAAGCACACAGGTGAGGAGCTGTGGTACATACTGCACCTTGCATTGCTGCACTGTCATGTTGGGTTCCGTTGTGTTCTATTTCCATATCTGGGATTCCAGCATCTGAAAGATGGGAGACTGAAGATTAATGTATTCTCCTTTGCCCCTCTCTCAGGCATCTTTAGAAAAATATTTATAGCAAACTAGGGTGCTCTCCAAGTTAACATGGTCTTGCATAAAACATTTGGTCCTCATAGAATTTTCAGTAGTAAATTGTTTCCAAAATGTGCAAACATTACTGGTCTCACAGTGAATTATTTTTAACGTGCTTCACATTTGTCTGACGATCAGATAATAACCAACACGTGGTAATAATATGTCTGCAAAATCCTCTTGGAGAATGAGGGCATCTGACACATGAAAAATAAAAGTTGAAATTAAACTGTGATAATATTAAACTACATTGACTCTTGTATATAGCCAAATACTTCCAAATTAAGAGCTGAAGAATATAGCCAGTGCCAGGCAACAGTTTTGGGGTGTGTGTATCCGTTTGTGTGAGTGCATGTTACAGATAAGAGCTGTGCAAACTGCATTTCCAACCTCAGCTCGGGATGTGTGAGCATGTGTTACCACCCAAACCCAAATTACAGCTGTCATATCATGTGAAGTATTTCCAGACCTCTGAGAAGAGCTTTCCAAAGAGTATTGTGCTTTTTTTTTATTTTTTTTTCCCAAGTTGAGCAGGAGTCTGATGACACTCACTGTGGACCTGTTTAATTTCGTGTTGGTGATCCCTCTGTCTGCACAGTCCTTGGGGTGGGGGTGGGAGCTCCAACACCCCAGGGTGTTACAGGAACAGATGCCACGATCCACCTTGTGCCAGCAAGGATTAGCATGAAGGGGATGTGATTTGAATCCATGGCACCTCAAATCCTGGAGAAACATCTGCTTCCCTTATCATACAGCCCTCAGAAATTACAGGAAGGAAAAAACCCCACCTGAAAGGGAGCTGTGTACAGTTTAGGAGTTTTTCTGAGCAAAAGCCTGTTCTGGACTTTCTCAAACAGGGAATAACTGCACTGCTGCTTTCACAGATGCCTTCAGCTGGAGTGTCAGGGTCTGTCACAGAGGTGATGCTCTGCTGGTGACCCTGCAGTAACTGAGCTCTGAGTGAAAAGCAGGGCAACCCTGCAAAGTGCAGTCCTTACAGGAGAGCAATAGCTCAGCAATAAAAGATATGCCATGTGTGCATATATAGCTTCCATAAATGCATATATGATTAAAAAAGCAGTACTTTCACATATACATTTTTTTCTTATGGAATTACAAGTGACTGCTATTCTGCAGGGTTTCCCTCATTCAGATTCCTGTTCTGAAGGCAAGTGCAGGGCACTGACCTATCAATCTAAAAAGGTTCTTTCTTCTCAAATCCCTCAGAGTACATGTTGTATATACCAAAAATGACAAAGTCATCTGTAACTAATAACAGCATCTGTTAAATGAGACAGACTGTCAGAGTTAAATTAAAAATACTCAGAATAGCCCTTCACATTTTGTTGTCATAAAATTGTACCTGCAATTAAATTGTGGATTAAGATGCTAATGAGCTACCTGATTTGCATGTGCAATCAGATTAGCATGTAAATATCAGCTTCTTGCAGGCACTAACATATATATGACTACCTGAGTGTGCCTGCAAATCAAACTGCTGCAGCCAGGCCCATACCAGCAGATGTAAAGGTGTGTTAATCACACTGCTGGAATGTTGGTATCCCTGGATTTGTGGCTTCCAGAACTGCTGGGTGCTCCTGGCTGGTGTGGGAGCAGCAGGTGCTTCCCTGCAGTGGCAGCACCCAGGGGAGTGACCTCAGAGCTCAGAGGATTTTAGGTTTTTTCTGACGTTCCTCTCAAGGTGCTGGTTGTGTCTGTGGGATTCAGTCTGATTTGCCTGATCCAGTGGAGGTGGTGGAGAAGGTTTTTTGCTGATTCTGGCCACCTACTCTCCCTGGTCACTGTCCCCCACCTCGGTGTGACTGCAGCTGTAAATCCACAGCTGGATCCCCCTGGCCACTGCCAGTGCTGCAGGGACACAGCCAGTCCCTGCTTCCAGGGATGTGCAGGGCTCTGAACAGCACGAGAGGATGCCTCTGGAAGATGCTGCCTTCGTCCTCACAGAGTTTATATCCCTTGGGTGCCCCAGATAAATCACAGCTCACATCTCCTGCAGAGCACTGCGGTGGCAGGGCACACACACAGCCTTGCCCTGGCTTTAGGGAACAGTGTGGGCAGCTCTCACAGCTAAGAACTCCAGACAAGCCAAATTCATTATTTTTGCTCAGCAGCCAGGCAGTTTTTGCACTTTGCAGTCTCTAGCAGTGCCCAAAGCAGGCAGCACAAATTAACACACCACAGGACACCTGAATGCAGCAGAGACTGAACATCACTCTGATTCCTGAGCCTCTGCAGAGACTCCAGGTAGGGATGCACAGACTAAACCTTAGCTGCAGAACCTGAAATTAATTAAATCCCAGCTAGGTTCAGTCTTAAACATTCAAACCCAAGCTCTAAAGTTTGGCCAGAACCATCTTAAGCACAAAAGGCAAATCCTCCCAGTAGCCAGAACTTAATCACTGTTTAGGAGATGAACTGATTTGCTTTTGTTTCACAAGAATGTTTGGGAAGTGTTCAAAACCCAGTCAGCTCTGAAAGCTGATACATATTTAACAAATTTAATAGGTCCTGAGGCTGAGCAAACTTCAGCCAAACGGCTTCTGAAATGAAGCTCAGCAGTTCTAAAAATGAATCTGCTGGGAGAGAAGAGTTCAGAGAACCTTACAGGAACCAAATTTCACATTGTCTTAGCTGGCACTGTAACAGATTTCTCTGTAATATATTCAGCATTTCTTGTCATCTCTGTGTAAACTGCTCTGTCTGTTTCTCTAGTTGCAGACTTAGTTATTTTTTTAATTCACGACCCAGAGCACATGGCCTGAAATAGATTTTTCATTATTTCAGGAAAGAATTGTGGGGGTTTATCCTGAAATTTGCTCTGTGCATCATCTTTTTTCCTCACTCAATCAAACATCATTTTAAGCTGACTGTGAAAGGCCAACTAAGACATTACCATTTAACATCCTGAGACCGTCACCTGATGTGGCCTGTTTAAGAGCCTGTTCCACTTGTTCTCTTCTCTTGGATTCAAATTCCAGAGCCTCCTGCAATTTTCTCTTTGCCTTCTTCTCTTTCTTCAAGCGTTTTTGAATTGTGGCTGAAATGTAAATAAGTGTAAGAGTGAAATGTAAGAATGGTTGTCAGGGCACAATTAATAGATGATGGATGCAGTAGAAAATTAGTTTATGTTCAGTATTCAAAGGTGCAGTTCTAGCTCAAGACCCCTATGACAATAAAGATGTGGTGACCTGAAAGACAGACAATTCTGAGGATGCTGGTTATTGGTGAAATTCTCTCAAGTCAGGAGCCATCAAAGTCTGTGAATGACCTGAAGTTTTTGGTGAATTAACTGGGATTCAGGAGGGGCACACTGTGCTGTCCCAAGGAACTAAGTTTTGTTTTACAGAAATACACAGCCCCATCACACTTGGGTGATGTAACATTTCTGGACATCCACTGCAATTTAACAGCTTCAGCAGTATTTATTGACCCTTCCCAACTCGACTGAGAGGTGCCTTTGGTGCCTCTAAGTGAGACCTGGCACTGCAGAAGGTTCCACACACCCCATTTCCATTCAAAAAGCACAGGAAGATAGGACTAGGCACCTACACTTTTGGTCTTATCTAGTTTTATCTTTCTGATTTCATGGATGTAATCTAGAAGTAGCTTTTGGCACATAAAGTGCTGCTCCTTTCCTTCAGATGCAGATCTGAATTTTAAAAAGAATACTAATACTGCCTCCTTTGCAACAGCACAGCGAGAAATTTAGATTTACCCATTTAATTGCCTATTATTATCAGAAGCCTCTAACCAGTCATGGTTTTGTCTCAGAAGGCCCCATTTGGGGTGTGCTACTGCACCTCAATCTCCTGATGCAAAGAAAAAAAAAAACAAAACTAGGATTATTTGCTTCAGATTGTGCACTTGGGCTGGCAATTTCTCACAGCTCTATTTTGTTGTGCTCAAGTTCTCTACAGGACAAACTGAGCAGCACTGAAGCTGCAGAAATGTGGGCTAGGGAAGTAATGATCAAAATCACCTAAATACCCAAATTAAATCCATATCTTTCTCACAGTAGGACTGATGATTCTCAATGCTTGGAGGATAACAGCAGAAACAAAAAGAAATTAAAGCTGTCAAATGAAGAAATTGGGCTGGGAATACCTGGGCAGAGTGATGCTAATACACCTGAAAGCCACGGATCTGCCCCAGCTTCACTCCTCAGAACCTGCCAAAACTCTCTGGGGCCAGCTGTCCTACAGGTAATAATCCTTCAGCTTCTGCTTACAGAAATGTGTGCTTCATTGTGGTTTTATGTAATTTACATCTTTCATTACCAGAGCAGGTCCACTGCTGCATTACACCAGAATATGAACGTGAGCTCACTCCGAGCCCTGACAGCTCCAGCTGGAAATGCCAAGGGTTACACATTTCATAGATACTTACACTCCATTTTCCACTCACTCACCTCTGCTTTGCAGCTCAGCTGTGAGTTGCCTTTCCAAGCTCTCTCGCAGCTCTCGCTCTCTACAAAGCTCCATCTTTAACTCTTTCTTTTCCTGCTGTATCTGCTTTTCCTGGACTCTTGCATTGTCCACAGCCACTTTCAGCAGGCCCTAAAACACACACAAATTCAAGATCTGAAAACACCATTTTGCATCAGCAGTGACAAAATTCATCCATTTGTTTCTTTTACACCCTCTAGGAAAACAGAGAGATTAGAAGCAGGAACCTACAGACCTTGAGCACACTTGGGCATTGGAAGTAGCTAATGTTGGAGTTATATATGAGGAATTTTGTGGCATGGAATCATTCAGTAGCTTTGGCTAATTTGGTTACACACACAGTGCCATGTCTCTGTTCACCTCAGTAACTGCAGAGAAAAGCACTGCAGGAATAATGAGAATGGTGAATTTCAGTACGACCACTATTGCCAATTATTAAGTCAAATATAAAATGTATAAAACCCTTTCACGACTGATAATGCCAGAGAGAGAAGAAACCTAAGCATGACATTTTAAATGAAAGATACGAGAAATTGCAGACGTAAAATAGTTTCTAAAACTTTTTTAGGAGTGCAAAAGAAACATGTTATCTATCATGACATAACCTGGCCCTGGAGAGAAGAATTTACCTGAATGTTGGTTAATAGTGTTTCTACTGATGAAAGACCATCAGCAAAAAGAAATGGCGCCGGAAATCCAGGAGGCAAGGCCTGTCCAGCCAGTTGGACTTTATCTAAGGTTGGTTTCATTATTGGAATGGCAATTTGGACCTCTTCTGTAAAGATAGGTTTAAAAGCAACATCAGAAAGCATTGGAAATATAGTGACTGTAATTTCTAGAAACTAGCATTTTGTTTATCTGGAAGTCAAAATAAAAGTCTGTTAGTAAAATCAACATTGTTTCAGTCTTTGGGCAGCTGGGACTGTTGCCAAGGCAAGTTGGCAAAATAATACAGAACAATAATCAATACACTGAGACTGTAACACAGCTGTAATGGAGTACAGACTATTATATCTCAAATTCTACAGAATTATACCACAGAATTATAACAGTATTACACAGTTCATTAAACCTGAATGACCTGTCTTCATTCTATCATGTTTGCCATTCTGTGATGTGCGTTTTTTGTTGCTATAACCTTGGCAAAATTCTAATCAAGGAATGTATCACATCTCTTTACTCTTTTTCCTTTCCCCTTCCCGTGCTCAGCAGTAAATAATCTCCACTGAGTCATCCATCCCCTCTGCCAGCACCACTCAGAACTGGAGCATCTCCTACAGGGAGCAAACTGGGGCCTGGCAGCTTCCCCTTCACTCCTTCCTTCAGATACTGCTGTGGGTATAGATCAGGCTGTGCACAGACAGCAGAAATGTGTATCCAGAAACAAACAGTATTAGAAATCGTTTTTTTTTCAAGAATCCATTCAATTTGGTGAGTACTATCACCAATAAACTCTCATTTTTTAATAGAATAATTAAAGGACCTTTTAGGACAGTAGATGTAGCTCCTTCTCTAGGATCCCTCTGAGTACTTTTTCCCACATATTCATTTTAGTTGCTGAAAACTACACTATTAAAATCTAGCTGTCTCTGAAGCCAAACTTTGTACAATTCTTTCACTCTGAAAAGCTAACAAAGTACTTCTGTGCAATATTCCAGTCTATATATATGTATATATATATATATCTCATGATCCTGCACTTGCAGAAATCATGACAAGTGCCTGCCTGTGATCCCTGCCTTGGCCATGAGCTGATGCCAGTGCTCACCCAGAGTTTCATCTGTCACAAGTGCCTTGCTCATATTAAAGCCTCAATTTACAATTAGACCACACCATACTCCAAAGGTCTCCTTCTCCCACTCCTGTTTTTAAGGAATAAACAATTTTAAAATAATCTGACAACTAATTAACCCAGGGTGTCTCCAGAGCAGCACTATTTTCTGGTCTAACACACTCCAGGAGCCTCCATCGAGCTGCACTTTTTGCATCCACCTGATAACAAACCAGGAGCATTAGCAGTTTTCAAGTATTCTTTGAAATGTCTGGTTTGGGAGTATTTTGTCTTTGCTCTGTGAGTTCATTAAATGGAAGATCTTCCTAATGATTTTTCAGGACTAATAACAAAAGCCAGTAACCTCTATACATCCTCAGAGACAGCATCTTAGATGGAATTTAAGTGATCCATTTAAAAAATCCCAACTCAGGTGACAAACTCAGACCAGGAAGTTTGTGCTGATTCAGACACACCATTTCTCATATTTAAATAAATCAGTGGCAGAGTTTTTAAAATAACCTGATTAGTTGTCACACATGATGCTGCACAGAAATAACAGCAAAGCCATGGAGTCACCAAAGACTAAACAGAAGTGGCATTTGAAAAAGAAAGCAATACATGAAGTATGCATAACAAAACTGGAGCTGCTCTAACACCTCTAGAAATCTCTGCTATTCGGAGATGAAAGTAATAACATTAAATTGGCCGAAAGGAAAATTACTATTGACTGTGAAGACAGGTTGCATGGTCTATGGTTTGTAATGCTACTGTACAGCAGATTGAAGTTTCAAAATAGTATTACTCTTCTTTAAAGAGATAGACACAGCTAAATTAGGTGCTGCTTGCTGCAGTGAGGATCAAATGCAAAAAGAATCATATTTCATCAGACCTAGTCAACACCAGGAAAATAAATAGAAATATAAGAGGTATGCAGGCAATGATTCATTTTGATAATCTGGCCCAAGAGAGACACATAGAGACAGCACACAGATCTAAGCTTCTACCAAAAGACAAATAGGACACAGAGGGTGGGAATTGGGATGACAGTGTAGCAGAGGTCACATCGATTTTCAGCAGCAGTTTTCACACAGATGAGATAACCCTGGACTCTATTTGGCCCATTGTTCATATCCTACCTGTCCCAGAAGCAATAAATTTCCAAGTCCCAGAAAAAGGGCAGTAAAGAAGAAGGATTCTACTTATGACTTCTTATGATTAAGTTTTTGTGCTAACCAAACATGCTTTGCAGACCAAGGTCACATTGCATGTTAAAGTCTGTAATAGCTGAAACTAGAAGCAGCATATTATGTTTTAGCGTATATGGGTGGAAACTGTCAAACCATTCATCATTTTTTTTTTTCTGATTGAAATCACACTCTGCAAAGATGAATGATAAATGCATTAGAAATCTATTTCAATCTTGTAATAGGTCTTCACATCTGAACGGTGTCTACATCTTGCCCATGCTCTGAATAAGTGCACAGTTAGGCAGAAATTTATTAGCTAGACTCAAGGAATCATAATTGGTAAAACAATTAAAAATGGCATGTGCAGGAAGCATTTCTTGGAGACTGTATCAAATGCATCTCTTTAATGGAAAAAAAATAATGTTGATTTAAGGATTTTGATTTTAAACACCACTAAAAATATAAATGCTAAAAGCTGCACTCACATATACAATACAACAGAATAAGCAAGAAATAAAGCCAAGGCAGCTACAGTCTGACCAAGGACACAAACAACCTTTCTGATTATTGAAGCAAAGTGGGAACTCCTTTTATCAAGCCTGTTTGCTAAACCTGCCTTGCTTTATAAAAGCATTCAGGAATCCATTTAGAGTACAGTCTTTTTATTTTAATTTCTAGCTGACATCCAGATGAATAGATGAAAGTAAGAATTATACTGCAGAGCAAAGAAATACACAGTAAACACTAACAGTGAATGGAGTATCATCCTGGGAAAGCACACAGAAATCTGCTAGGAAGTTTCTTGCTCTTAATTCAATATGCTTAAGTATTTCATCTTCTGTCTTCTGCCTAAATTGCAGGAACAGGGACTGGCAAATGAAGCATCAACCTCCAGACTGAACACAGTGCTGGGAACGTGGGGAACGTGAATTGCTCCCTGCACAGCCCAAACCAACAGGCACTTTTATTTGCCAGCTGGTTTATTTTCTTTCAGAAGGCATGTTTTTAAACCCATCAGTCACAGCCCTGATCCACTTGACATGCCACATCCCTCTCAAAACAAGGGAGCAATATCAAAGGTACAATTTACACTGGTTAGACCAGCAATTTCTTCTCATGCACTTAAAAACTTCATCTACCTGGAGCTGTATGAGCATTATTCACCTCCAACAACTCACAGAGTATAACTCATGCATCAAATAAATATGTGCCATATGGAGGAGAGAGAAACAATTGATACAGGATTTGTAGTTATTAACCTGTTAGTTACTAACCAAGACATTTGATCTCAGAAACCCTTCAGGCAGGGATAAAAAAATTGGTTTTGGACACAGACGGTAGCTGGGTCACTCCTTTTCCCTGTCTGTGGCATAAAATTCAGAAACCCAAGGACTGAAGGGGTTTATTACAAATATAATTCTTTGAGTTTCATACCTGTGTGATGGGGATTACATTTAATGGCCCATAGTTACAGAACAGCCTGGATACTCTAATGGACCTCTTTGACTTTTAAATAAAATAAAGCAGAGGATCTGCAACATCAGCTGGGTTGTCTGACTCATCTCTAAAGTAAAATATGTATTTGAAATACTATTATTTGCCCAAAGACCTGACAGAATCATCCAAACTGATGTATCCTCATGGTGGCAAGAGGTCCCCTGACTTCCACCTCTACATCTACTCACACGGATAGGAAGTGTCCAAATATGGGTATTTTAATACAATTAGGGATAAAATTCTAATTTTTACTGCAAAATCAGTTTCATTAAAGAGACTACTTATTTGAATTTTAAATCTTGGCAACTTCTGTATTGCTTAACTTGAAGCCAGGTTGGTTTTTTTTTACTTTTACAGCAAAACAAGTATGAAAACCTGTAATCTGAAGCACTGTTTGTATCAAGTATTTTGTATTTCTAATTCCACAAGGACAGGGTTATCTGTCTTCCATGTCTTAATAACTTTCAAAATCCTTCATAACCCTCTACCTTTTTTCCCCCCTCACTCACTGCTGCTCTGCCAGGAGCTGAGACTCCTGACCATCAGGGAGAAAAGAGATGTCTCCTGTAAACCAGGCACCAGTCAGAAATTTAGTGCTTTAACCTTGTGATTCAGGTGCCAAATTTAAAGTCACTGCTGTTTTTCTTAATTACAGCCCCTGAATGAATGAGGTCAATGAATGCAATTGAGGAGTAGCTGATTAATCCAGTGCAGTACCTTTAAATTTAGATTTCATTTTGTTTTCCAGTGACTGATACAAGCGTTGTTCACTACTGAGCTTTGCCAGGAGAAACTTCCCTTTGAGAACAGTATCTAACAATTAAACACACATTCCCTACACATCCCCATGCTGCCTTAAAGGCTTCTAGAAACAACCAGAGAACAGTACTATCAACTCTGCTCCATTCCCCTGTGTCCAAGGGTTCTCACCTGCGTGCTCTGAAATCAATTTTGTCCTGAATGAGTGTTTAATAAAACTTTTTCACTATTTTTAACATAGCAGGAACATGCAGCTCATAGAACCACAGAATAGATGAGGCTGGAAAAGAGCTGTAAGATCAGGATGGAGTCCAGCACTGCCAGGGCCACCACTGACCATGTCCCCAAGTGCCACATCCACATGGCTTTTGAATCCCTCCAGGGATGGGGACTCCACTGCCCTGGGCAGCTGTGCCAGGGCTGCACAACCCTTTCCATGAAGGAATTGTCCCAATATCCACCTGACCTCCCCTGGCCCAGCCTGAGGCCGTTCCCTCTCCTCCTGTCCCTGTTCCCTGGGACCCCCCTGGCTGTCCCCTCCTGTCAGGGAGTTGTGCAGAGCCACAAGGTCCCCCCTGCTCCCCCTTTTCTCCAGGCTGAGCCCCTTTCCAGCTCCCTCAGCCCCTCCTGGTGCTCCAGCCCCTTCCCAGCTCCGTTCCCTTCCCTGGACCTGCTCCAGCCCCTCCATGTCCCTCTTGTCCTGAGGGTCCCAGAGCTGCCCCCAGCACTGGGGGTGTCCCTGCACTCCCTGATCCCCCTGGACACCATTCCTGACCTCAGCAATGATGAAGGTGTGTCCTCCCAAGGGACATCACAGAGCTGCCACTTTGGGTTTGAGTATGATGAAAAAGCAGAGAAATTAAAATTTCACTAGAAAAGGCTGAAATCACAGTTTACAAATTGCCTTTATCTGTGCACTCTTTATCAAGAGGTGCATAATTATACAGCTTTGACATTTTCATCAGTGTACTCTCATTAATAACACAGAAAATTATATCTATTTATAACTTCAACGTATTTACAATATACTCTGATGTTCACGTGGCACTGGCAGTAAAAACACCCGAAAATATTTTATTAATTCAAACCTTAAAAACAAAGACCTGAGTGAGATGAGGTACTTGGCTTGCAATAATAATAAAAAATTAAACTAAAAAGTGCCCCAATTCAGTGGCTCAACATCAGAGTTTCACTGCATGTAACTTCAGTCTAAAGTTCAGCATTGTCAGATTAAGAAAAACAAATACAACTGATGTCACCTTGTTAAATTCTGTTCATTAAGGAGAAGCCTAAGTACTCCCACTAAGGCTCCTAATACATACAGAAAAAGTCTCCAAAATGCTATTTTTTATATTCAAAATTATTTACAATTTGTAGTTTTTCCATGTTATTATTATCCCTGCTTTCTCCTACAAGCTGCTCCTCAGGCAAGTTTTGGTAATATGGATTCTAAAATATTTATAAAGTTGCTCTGTGCTTTAAAATGCTTCTTAATCTAGAGAGAAGCTTAAAAACTATTGATCTGCATTTTCCATATGGCAATTTAAAGTAACTATTCTGTTCAGGCAATAATAGTATCTTGTCACTCCTCATCACGATGAGGAGGATTATTTCTACTGACAACAGAGAGAAGGGAAAATGTGAACTATTCAATAAAAGTTTTGTAGCAAAATTACAATGGCATGGAATTAAGGGGAAAAATGAAACAAAATAAACAAAATCCTCCTTATGGTCATTTTCAGGAGGTTATAAAATTTTTCTCAGCTAACTCTCCTATTAACATTCACAAAGGTTTTTTTTCATGGTGATTTCTAAGCATCACTGTAGTCTGACTATTCTTCTACTGAGATTTTAAAGTGTCAGATGAGGATGGGTAGGAGGAATTTGCCAAGAAGAAAAAAAAAAAAGATTCTTCAATTTTCTTCGCAGATTCAGCTTTTCCCTATTAATGTTGAGATAATTTCTTCAACTATTTTGTTGCAAATATTTATGACTCCATATGGAACAACAGATGTTGAAGAGAAGGGATAGCAGAAAAGACTTCATTTTCAGCAATTACCCTGCTACTTGTTGTCATACTGTAGGTGTTCTTAGTGCATCTATTTTACATACCACCCTGTCCTTTCACACACTGCAAAAATGTCAGTTTGGATAATTAATGTAATAACTGCAGTCCAAATCATTTCCACAATGAAAAAAAAAATTATAAATAGGACAACAGGAGGAAGAAATCAAGAAGGCCGGGGGAAGAAAGGAATTGCTTTAGCAGTTCTTCTGGAATATCTGATCAGAATCAGTTTGCAAAGCTGCATTAGGTCCTTAATTCAAAATCTTTCCCTTTGGGACAGATTCCAGTGACTGTCACCAAGAAGAGAAATCATACCAAGCAACAGGAAAACAAAGCTATGCAGGAAGCAGGATAATCCTGGAGGATCATATACAGTCAACACCACTGAGAAATTACAGTTATGTATTGATTTATGCTAACATGGCAATTATGGCACACAGGATACTTAACCTCTTAATATATTTTAAAATACTATCAAACTAATATCAATATTATTACTGCTGAGTTCAATTTCTTAAAGTACATGTATAGTCAGCAGTTAAGCCTTTCAAATATTTGAAACGGGAGGAATACTCCATTTCCTGGATATTCCTGGATAATTATTCTTGCTTTATTAAGGTTTATTTTACAGCTGTGTAAAATAGGTTATAAAGGACAATTCTGCTATTATGTCCTCCCCTGCTTAGGCTTAATAAATATTATATTCCACACCATCCATTAAAGCCAAGCAGTGGAGAAAATAGGAGTGGTAGTAATCTCCTCCACAGATGTAAAATACCTTTAATAAAATAAGGGTGTATAACAGTCAGGAACAAATTACTGAGGTCTGCTTTAATAAAATAGTACCCTTAAAGCAGTATTACTCTTAAGGCACTGACATTCCCACTGGTGATGCAGTGTATCCTTTCAAAGCAGTGCAGCTTGTTAAAATGGCAAGATATCTTTCTGCAATAGAGTGTTTGTGTCCAGGCAGATACAAGGTTTGTATAGAATGCATCCAGGGAGCCATAAAACTGGTGGGAAACATATTTCTCCGTGGTATTTTAGTACTTCGAAAAATTCAATCACTGGGAAAAAATGTTTTGCTGTAAACATCTGAAGAGCATTATAAAAGCAATGGCTTCCCACAGCACCTGCTTAAATAATTTTAAGAGGGAGGGAGTATGTCTTTGCTCGTCTTCTAAAACTTGTGGAAAGCTTCTCCTATTAATTTCCCTGGTGCTGTCAGGCCAGGGCACTTTTAATCAGAAATAATTATGAGTGCAATTGGGGAATGTTCACCAGTAGGATTTTTTGCACTGCAGAAATAAGACAACTTTCAAAACTGATCGTTAGGAGAAATATGATTAATGGGGAAATACACCCAGAGAGATGAGCACCTGAAAGGTTTGGTTCTGAATGAATGATGAATTCCTCAGATGTCAATAAAGGACTCTGCTTATATATCCCAGTGTTTGAATTCAGTTCAGTTACACATTGATTTTATAAACCCTGATTAAGCATGAGAAATCCAACCATTTTAGTTCACCTGTTTTAATTCTGACTTTTCCCCAGAAACCTTTAACCTTGCCCCAGCTGCTGATCCATCCCACGAAGCCCAGAGCACATCCCTGACCCCTCCTGTGAGCCCACCTGCACTCCCCAGTGCCACCAGTCAGACACTGCCACCATCTCCTGCAGGACCCCAGGTCACAGAGCTGAATCCCCACACATCCAACCCTCTGCTAGGCTAAGAAACAGCCAGAATTTGCCTTATCTATCTCTGTGCTCCTCCCCTGATGAGCCAGGAGGGCAAGGAAGAGCCCCTGTGGCAGAAATGCAGCCCTGGTGTGGGGATGTGACACTGCAGTGACAGAGTGGCCAGACTCACAGATATTCCAGCAGCAATCCGTGTGGAGCTGCCTGGCCATGGCAACTCCTCACCACCAAATAATTACACGATGCTCTGGGGAAAGACAAGTTTTCCTAGCACACAGCCAATCTATCAACAGGAAAACCTCTTCCTGACCCAAATGGCAGCTGTGATCAGGGTATAAATGGGAGCTAAGCACCAAGCACTGCACATCCACCACTCTGCAGACTAATAACTGGGGAGTGCTGCTGTCACTTGTCCTGAGAGCTTTTACAGGGTCAAATACTGGGAAAAGGAAGGGAAGAGGAGAACTTTCTGCAGAAGGCAGCAGCTATCTGACATTGATCTGCTGTGTTTCTGCCCCAGAGGAGCCCCAGCTGCTGGGGAGGTGGATGCTGTTCTGCTGTGCTCACTTCTGCAGGGACCACCTTCTTCACAGTGTCCCCAGCACATAACAGAGACAAAGCATCACTTGTAAAAAAAAAAAGTAAACTATTTCAGCAATTCCAGGGTCTGCTTCCCTCTGGCTACCAGTACAGTGCAGGATTACAGCTCCCAGCACCTCCCAGCAGTTTCCTTCTACTCCTCCTTGCCCAAGCACCCTGTGCCACCAACATGGAACAGCAAAATTCATAAAGCCATGCTCTATTACAGAGTGCACATGGCAGAGTGTGGCAGCAGAACCCTGATGTTTGGGTTAATTGCATTAAACACCTGCTAAAGGCAAGGCACAGAAGCTGGAGAACTGAGCAACGAGGATTTTTTTCCCATGTGAAGGTACAATCCCATTTTTTTGGTGGTTTGGCAGTGCAAACCCATCACTAGGAAAACTTTAAAGAACTTCATGAACATTTTGCTTCCAAATCACTGTAATTTATATAGTAGGCTAAGACAAAAAATGCAGTGGTGCCATAATTACTAAATAAAACCTACTAAATAGATTTTTGGATAAACCCTTGGAGTTACGTGCTTCTCAAATAAAACAAGATACAAAGCAAAACAAATTACACAGGATGCCAGACCTCTGGTGCATGCACAGATTTCAAACCAGCCTTGGATTTGGCTGATGGCTGAAAAATCCAACTTTGTGGACCTGCCACTTTCTGTGGCTTCTGGATTTGGCAGCTGATGCCTGGGGAGATGGTGAGGGGCCACAGAGAGCAGAGCTCTGCCACTGGCTCCCAAGGAAACGTGGAGGGGTGGAAAACAGCACCTTCTTAATAAGCACCCTCCCACTGGTGAAAAACCAGCTGTGACCAAAATCAAAAATAGCTTGAACACAGTTAAAAGAAGGGGGTAACTAAATTCAAGTATCAAAGAGCTGTCCACATTTTTCTTCCAAAGGATTTTAAAATTCCAAAGGAATTTTAGCTCTGCACTCCCTCACTGCATCTGTCCTTCAGGGGCACTCCCAGCAGGCCAGCCAGGAGCAAGAACTTACTGCTCCAAGCCACATTATAAACTCTACAAGCATAAAACCCTTTACAAATGTTTAGGTTTTGATTACTGCTCCTGTGACGTACAGCTTTTAGCAAGCCAAGCGTTTTCCTTTCCCAACTGCCTCACCCTCTTTGCAGGGCACATTATATTTTCACTTTGGCTTATTCTACCTCCTGCTTTGAAACCCTGCATTACTTGAGAGAGTGGCTGACATCCCCATTCATGATAGTGCACAAAATGAAGCTTAATGAATCCCCAAAGCAATGTACTTCACGTGCTAAAATCAATGTACATTGCCTGCTACAGTATCTCCCTGTGAAATGGAGGCATTTGCTCAGAAATTTCTATCTCAACAGGGTCTTTTTTCTTTTTGTAGCGTTTAACTGCCTTTTGTCTGCTCTTGTCTCCCTCCAGTGTTGCTCAGATGGCAATCTTTTATTCCTTGTGCAAACTCATTTGGAAAATGCTGGATGGGCTACAGCTGTGTACTGCTATGTAAGGTCTAATCCATGTCAAGCAGTGCTTTATACACACTGAATAAACACAATGAAGCAATGTTTTAATTGATTATTAAAAAGGCAGGGTTCTGGGCTGAAAGCAGTATTTAAAATCAGATTTAATCAGCTAGTTTTGTACCATTCTGAAAGGTAGTGATGCTGTACATGCTGCCACTCGAGCCCTGGGGTTCTCACAGAGGTGACTGCAACCCCAGGGCAAGAGGCTGGGGATGAAGCAATTTCTGGGTGGTTTGTGCAAATTTCCAAGGCTGTGGCCGATGAAAAACAAGCAGTGGATCAAAATCTCAATGAACACAAACCTTACCTGGGAAGGTGTTTCCCCACTTAGCTTCCAGGAAAGTAAAATCCACATTTTTCCAGAGTCAGTCCGGGTGCTGGGGAACCTTTGCAGCTTAAAAAGTAAAATCTGCTCTGGCTTTTACGATGCAGAGTCTGGATTTACACTCTCTAGCAGTAAATACTGACTTCAAATCAACCTGCACTGCACCTGACAAAGGTGTCCCAGTTGGACGTGCAGTCTAGAGCCATAAAAAGTCTCTTCATGTGATTTGTTCAAACCAAAAATTATCAGACAGTGCAACTAAATTATTTTTGAACTCAGAAATAGTAATACAGTAACAATGAAAGACAAATAATTGGTATTCAAAATACTCATGCATCCAAAAAAGTGCCTCTGACCCTCTACAGGACACTACACCTGGGGAGCCACAGATTTTCAGAAGGATTGTTTGAAAGTTTGGGCAATGATTAGTCTGAGATGAAATCCAAAATCTAAATTCTTTATTTCAATAAATGTTCTCCACTGACTGTACTGCTCCGTGGCACCCCAGGAATATAAGTGGAAAAGGCATTGTAAAGGAACTAAGTTTTCTCTTTCCTTTCTTTATCCTTCCAATAAAACTACCACTGTTGTCCTGAAATTGAGGTAGGAAAAACTGGTAATGTCTGTTAGGTGGCAGCATGAAAAATCTTCATTAGCTTGAAGTACATGAATTATCAATCAAATGAGAAATAAGCAGAGAGCAGCTGAGAATGGCAAACTGCTGTAATTACAAATGATGTCTTGTGCATGACTGTGTCTCAAGAACTGTTACAGAATGCTGTGCAAAAACCCCAACATTTATATCCACAGTCCAAAATAATATGGTCCATTACAATGATGTACTTTGGAGCAGAAATATCATTTTTTCTGTTTCACATTGTTTCTGTTCTTTACACTGAATTTATATTTTGTTTTATTTTTTAAAAAGGATGAATTTGCCTTAGAGAACTGACAGCTTATATGAATATTTTAGTTTTGCTCGCAAGTAACAGGAAAAAAAACATGGCATAAAACTCAAGCCCCAAGTTCCTCAGAATGCCTACTGAGAATAAAATTTATGTTTATTTGTATTTCATTTTCCTTGAACAACTGCCTTTCCCTTGGGTATTTATTAAAAGCATAAAAAGAATGAGCCAAATTCACTTCTCAATAACATCCATTCAGCATTGTTGAAGCTTGCAAAATTGCACTAGACCAGCCAAGGGGAAAATTTCACTCACTGTTTAGTAAATATATATAATTTTTTTTTTCTGGTTGAGAAGATGTATTGTTTAATCTTTAAATTCTCTGCCTGGCCCTGCTTATCAAAGGAGAAAAAGCAGCTGTTTGGTTATAAATTTGTGACCTCACACAGGAATAATGTGATGTATGTGCTGGGCTGTGGTTACTCAGGGCAATTCCCAGGGATGTGCTGAGGATTCCAGCACAGCTCCCATCCACTCCACTGCACAAAGCAAGAGTTATATTTTCTTCTGTAAGATTTCCCTGAAGATTCCTATAAGTCATCTTATCTGACCTACACTCTAAACCCCTCAGATTGCATTAGGAGGGGAATGGTTTCAAGTGAATTTGGCCACTGGGAGGGTCTGTTCTCAGTGCAAGGCTGCAGCAGCATTTTTACAGTGCATGGCAGACACATCATTTGTGGAGATGGATCAGGGAAACCCACAAAAAACAACGGGACAGAAGGTGCTGGCTGGGCTGTGACCAACACAGAGCTGGCTCATGATGCAGCAGCCAAAGTGTGCCCAGGTGTGCCCACCAGGTGAGCTGAGCTGCAGGTGTCTTAAAGCTGACCTGATCCCAAAAACCCCAATTCCCATGATAAAAGATCACTTCTCCCACCATCAGCATGGGTTTTGTACAGTTTGATCTTGTCTTTTTTAACCAGAGCCTGCAGGAAAGGTCATTAAGACACAGAAACTGTGACTCCTAAACAGAGCACAAGAGCAGGGTTAGTGCTTCTCATCCACTGCTACCCACCAAATTACAGCTTATAGCTTTGTGAGTAGAAAAAATGATGCCTTTAAGCTCGAAGCCAATGTTTTCAGGAGTCTCATGGACTGTCTTTACTGGCAGCACAAGAACCTCCCCAAATCCAGCAGCAAGTAATGTGACCATTGCCCTTGGCAGCACCATTAAACTGGGCAGTGAACTACTTCAAATAGCTGTGAGTGTTAAACATTAGTTCTGCCTTAAGTAGGTTGATTTTAACAGTCAAATGTGCACTGCAGTCTATGTGAACATTAAAAGCACCTTTCAAACTTAATTTTACAGAAATGTTAACGACCAGAACAGACTATTGAAGGCAAAGAAGAAAAGTAATTATTTCAACAGATGAAAGGAAACAGTAAATTAACACTCTTGTTTTAAAAGAGGGCTCAGTAACTTATCTGCTTTAAGGAAATACCATTAACTGGAGGTACCACGGATATTTCACTTAATATGTTTATGGTTTGGGGTTTCTTTTCTCTTCTGACCTTTAAAAATGAGGTCTGAGGCGAAAGGAGAGCCGTAAATCTTAAACTGAAATACAACAAGTTCCAGAAACTGCTTTATCAAAATCATAGCAAGGGAATCTGTTCCTAAATATCAACATTACGTGTCATGTACACACACATCAAAGCCATCAACAGCAACAACCTTTATGGCCACATAAATTCTAAGAAAGCAGGAAGACAGAACCAGAACGACTCAGAAATATTCCTAACATACCACCAGTGCCTACGTACATAAAAAAACCTAGGGACAGCTAAACTAATCCTATTATTACATTAAAAAATATCCAGGGGGAAATTTGTCATAGTTTAGAAAATGTTAAGCTGCTTGTTATAAATACAAAACACACCAGTTTTTGTGCATGAGCTGTTATTCAGTGCAATTTTGAAAACTGTTTAAAAACAGTCACTTGCTTGTAAGCAAGATTTTCTTACCATATGTGTTGCAATGTGGAAGCAGATTGTGGACATTTCCAAAGGAATTTCATATATGTATTTTAAAAATGCTTACAGCAAAATTTAGGTGATCATTAGGTTTTTGTTTTGTTTTTTTTTTGGGGTTTTTTTTGGTTTTTTTTTTTTTGTGGACATGCATTTTCTACACAACAAAAAAAAATTTACTGATTTAAATGTGGGGTTTGAAAATAATTCATTCTGCATAATCAACACAGCTATATGTGCTTTTCATCCTGAAATCACTCACTTGCAGACCTCAAATGATGGAATGGTTAATTTATCCTCGTGACTTACACATGTCCACTTTGAAAATAAAGTCAAATTTAGGGTTTCTTCAGCAAAGCTGCATTGCTGATGAAAGTGGCTTTAATCTGGGCTTTTAATTAATAATTTTTCATGAAGGATACTTTAGTAAAGATATTCCATTGTACTGCACATGTATCAATCTGTAAGTGTTTATGCAGATTTCTAGGGATGCTAAATGCTAAAGACACACACAGGACATACATGACCTAGGAGGTAAGGAAAGAACTGCACACAGAATTTAGCAATCCTGAAGTAAATTGAGAACCAGAAGGTCAGGAAAAAACTGATGATGTAGTCTCAGCAAACACTGGCTTTGACAGGAAAGCCAATTTAAGTAGTTCCCATGCCCCACAGCACAGCTCAGCAGCCCCTTCTGTGAAAACCTTTTGGATGCCTATTTTTAAACTGCATCATATAAAGAGTCTCTTCACTTACACCTCTGGATGATGCAGGGTTATTATTTTGGGGAGACATTTTCTTGCTGAAGGTATTTTGATGTGGGAATAGGCACAATCTGGTTCATTCTTACACATTATTTAAATCGTGGCAGTTAATGTCACGTCAGATAAAAATAGGAGTGAGAGTTGTTGAAGGCCCTTTATTTTCTGAACAAGCAAAGTGTACTATTTTGTCTGATTTAAAGAAGAAATTGAGGAATGTGTGGAAAAGTACCCATGACTTTCTGGCATGAAAGAAGTCTACTCCACAAATCAACTCTCCCTTTAACAGTCTCATTTGAGGGTATTAAAGGGAGTAATTGAAGAAACAACAGCTGCAGACAATCCTTCAAGAGAGAAGTGCAAGTTGGAAAACCTTTAACCTGTGTTATCAGACCCACCCAGACTCTGTCAGACCCACTCCCCAGCCCAAGCTCAGCCTGCCACTCCTGCATCCATCACCCTGTGCTGGATTGATCCTGATTTGGTATTGAGATGTGATAAATACCAGCACGTTCAAGCCTTCAAACAGCAGCTCCTGAAATGCACGGTGACAGCGCTGTTGCTATAAACATATCTGCACCAATTATTAGGGTGAGAAGAATTTGTGAGCCAGCAGTCTAAAATCATAAGTTTTAGCTGCACACAGCAAGGTATACACTTATTTAAAAATAAATGTGAAATTCAGTCTTCCACAAAAGCAGCAGTGTCATGAGAAAACTCGGGCTTTAAGTTTTGTAAACGCTGCGTTTTCAATATTAGAGTGTCAGTCTTCATCCACTCTCTGACAAGGCTGTCAATCAAAGAGCAATCTAGTTTTGTAAGACTTTAACCAAAGATCAAAGCAATGATACTGCTGAGTTCACATTACCTTCCCAGAGATAACTGCTTGAGCACTTTCGCAGCACTGCATCGATATTAACTTTGCACTGTTCCTTCCAAGCAAATAAAACAGGACGAAGTTTGACAGCCCTGCTGGCTTGTGCTCTCAGCCCTGATCCAAGCTGAGTCCCAGTGCCATTCCCTCTATCCCCTCTAACTCCTCCTGGATATTGAAGGTGAGGAATGCAGGACTTGCCTTCAGTTACACTTTCATCAATTAAAAGAAAATGAAATGTGCTGTCTGCCTCCTTTGAGGAACACATCAAATGTCTTTTCCTCAATAACAATAGTTGGGCAATAAAAAGATGAGTGAGCAAAATGTGGTATATCATCATTTTGCCTTTGACTCCAGCCCAATGGCAAATGAAAGGCATCCAAAATCAATTTCCAGAAGCTAATAAATTCAGTATGTGAAAGCAGTGAAAATAAAACTTTTGCAGCCTCATCATCAAGCTGATTTGTAAGCAAAGCTGGGCCCAATTCCTGCACCCTATGGCACCCATATTTTCAGTTTCATGCAGGTAATATACCATTTCTACACAGTTTCTATTCTGAGGCTAAACAGAGAGATATATACACATATATCTTCTTTCCACAAACATATGTCCTGGTAATATCATAATAAAAATCTGAATGTGCAGTGCCAGGAAATCGTGTTGATCCCTATCAGTTACTTCCTCCAATAACAGTGAAGAGAAGGTGAAGGCAAATGCTGCTCCAAGGGCAGAATCTGAGCACAGCTCCCTCTATATATGCTATATATCTATATATATATATTTATATATATATATGTTTCTATAGATGCTATATGCTTCATGCTATACATGAAACTAGGCGGCTCCATGTATAGAGAGCTGAGATTTCCCTCCTCAGATAAGAAGGAATATTTGGGAATAAAGAAATAAAGAACAGCTGCTTCCCACAGCTCCACAGGAATTCCAGGGCAGACCCTTTATGGCAGCACAGGCAGGGGTTGTGGGGGCTTTTATTTACTTGTTAACTGCAGCACTTGCCAGAGCATGCCCAGCTAAAGGCAAGATTCCACAGGGAATATTGTGTGACCATAATCACAATTTAAAGTTCTCCCTGAGCAGGGCTGAATACCTGCAGGGTATGGCTTTGGACCTTACATTGCTGAGGGCTTCCACTCACCCCAAGCAGTTCTTCTATGTGATAAGACTATGGATTTCTTAAAATCTAAACCAACTGCAGACAGCAATATTACACAGGGTCAATTACACTTACCTAACACACTGAAATGTCATTAAAAGAGTTAAAATTTTCTTGGTGTGGTGCTTAAAAAGCAAAACATCAAAACTAAAAAGGTTTCTCATCCTGAAGGTTTCTTTTGTCAATATATGGATTTGTTTCCTACACAAAAAAAAAAAAAAACAAAACAAAACAAAAAAAATAAATTAAAAAAAAAAAAAAAAAAAAGAAAAACTAAACCCAAAACATAAAGAGAAAAAAAAAATTGAAGGGAGACAGGTAGGCAGGCAAGCTGGGTGCTGGAGAGAGCTTGAATTGGCAGTGGAAAATGTGGCTGGGGAGTGTAGCTGAAGAATGATGGTGTATGAGGACTGAGGACATGTGTGAGGTTTGGAAAACAGCAGGTGGAGGAAACTGTGGAACAGAATTATATTTAAAGGGGAGAAGTTAGAACTAGGTGAGAACAGTAAAGGAATCACACTCAGAGTGTAAAATATTGCTTTGTCACTTAGTTCATGCTGTGAACATGTCCAAGTTTTTTCTTCCAAGTCACCAGCAATGGGAAATGCTGTTCTTTCTTACCCATTTCTCACCAGGGCACCATTCTGGCAGCTTTTGGGAGCCTAGACTGTTATTACAGGACCTGGGACAACTATTTCCTCACACTGCAAGAAACACTCTGCTGAGTTTTTTGGGTTTGGTTTTTTTTTTTTTGTTAGAAATATCAGATCATGTTTCCTCTTTCTTTACTCCAGGATTTTAGTGAGTAGTTGGAAATGAGTGACTATGAAACCCAACTCAAATCTGGGTGACACTGTAAAACCTTCCTTCTTTCATGTTTGTTGTATTTACTTTACCTGTTCACCTCTAATGTTTACAAGCAAGAAATAATGATTTTTTTAGTCTCAAACACTGTTCCTCCAGCTGAAGAGTCTGAGCCCTCCACACTTTCAGCTTTCTAAAACACAACTATTACAAAGCAGAAAATCTGGGAGATTATGCTGGTATTTCTGTAGCAGTGAATAAGCACAGGAGTATCTTTCCAATCTCCTGCAGACAGATCAGGTTAGGAAATGTGAATGCAAATGTGGAGCCAGCTTTAAACAGCAGCTCCTGTGTGTGTGCAGGGGTCACCTGGATGTTGTGGCAGTGCTGCTGTGCCCCTGAGTGCCCTGCTGTGCCCCTGGGCTGGATGGCAGCAGGATGCTGGTGCAGGCAGGAGGCACATGAGCACATGTTTGATGGTTGATGTGGAACACAAGTGAAGCTGTGAATGTCCTGCAGCGAGCACTGTGCCAGCACCAGTCCTGCCCACCTCCCCTGGCCCACCTCTGTGAGCCCACGGGGGTCCTGGCTGTGCTGGGGTGACCCTGACACTCTCCATCCCTCTGCAGAGCCCACAGAACACAGAGCTGATGAATCCTGAACCACAGCACCACTGCAAAGGCCCCTCTCAGATGTGAACATGGTTAAAGTGCTCTACACTGAAATACCTGTTCACAAAACATCTCTAAATTGCTGCTGAGCACCCTGATCTGAACAACTGCAGGGAGGGATGTTACAAAATATTGACTACACTTTATGTGCTTACATGTCATTAACAATTAAGATTTCCTTGGAGTGTGGTACTTACTTAAAAAGAATAATCAAATTTAAAAAACCCCACCAAAACCAAAGAGATTTTTGTACAGCACCACTTTCAAACAGGACCTGTGAGGTTCTATCCCTTCCCAGCCTCCACTCAGCACACAGAAATTTCACACAGCTTCAAGCATGAATTACCCACACTTGGTCATTCCTGCTCATAGGATTTAAGACTGATTTTCAAAATCAAAGTTTTAAAAGCTAAACTTTTCTGCATATTCTTTTATCTTTTTTGATAATGCTGCCCAAAAATAGTTTCTCCTAAATTCTCACAGTTTTTTCTGTAAAGACGAAAGGCACCTTTATAAAAGCATCTAAAAACCAGAATATACTTAAATAAAAAAATGCCTAACTGTATCCATAACTAAGTCTTCATTTAGTTAAAAATTTTTGATACTATCTCTTATTATTTATTCTTCAAAGGAGAATAGTAATTAGAAAAGTTCTGCAAATTTGCACTAATGAAGCAGAAAAATCTACTATGAAGTAATGAATTTTATTAATTACCATGCAAGCAAATAAGTAAAAAATGATAAAAATTTAAATACACCTAGATCTTTTAAAATTATTTTTATATAGTTTATGTTAAATTACTTACAGGTTATTTCAGAGAATCACAGAATGTTTGGATTGGAAGGGACCTTAGAGAACATCTTGTTCCATCACTCTGCTATGGGCAGCGACACCTTCCACTACACCAGGGTGCTCACTTCTAAATCTTTGTAACAGCTTGGGCTGGGAAGTGGAATTTTGCCACAAATTTGAACTATTATCAAGGAATTTATACTCCCTGAACACTGAAAAAGAGAGGACACTTAAATATGCAGCAGAATTACATTGCTGAATCTAAGCAGAAACATGAAGAGTGCTGGGATTGAGTGTGAAAGGAAACCCCAAATCCCTTTTTTGTTTCCATCTTTCTTCCCTTCCCCACATCCAGCAGCTTTCCTTGCTGTGCTCAGGACATCTCTCTAAATCCAGGGAAAAAAAGGACTCCCATAAAAATGCCTTATGCCAGGATGTGTTAGCACCACTACATGAAATAATTGTTCCTTGGGAGATTCTAGACAGTCAATTAACCCCCAATTCACGACTCAAGTGGCAGAGCAGACACTCCATGAATAAAGGGTAGGGGTTCAATTCTCAATTAGGATGAAATTCTTTCCTTAATAGTTTCATCTTGTGGTCAATTAAATCCCTGAGTGTTGTATTAATTATTATATGAATTCTAGGCAACTTCTACATTAAAGGTTAGTTATGGTGTACCACAATTGGACCAGAGTCCAGGGCTTAAATTTTTCCAAAAATTCTACCTCAGGGGCAAAAATCCCCTCTTCTGAAAAAAGACAAGGAAATGTTTTCTACATTGTGCTTTCCTAACCTGGGATACCTTAAATGCCTCCTAGATTTTCCACCAGAGGTAAGACTGCATTATGTCACAGATCATTAGAAACCTGTTTACTGCTGCACCACATATTCCTATCACCAGTTATAATAAACAGAGTTTCTAAGCAGACTTTTGAGCATTAATCTCATCTCCAATTGCTGAGCTTTATTCCTATATTGTTGGGCACAGCAGCTTGGAATAGTAGCTTACTTTTCCATCTGTTAGACATATAGAGACTATCGGTTTGTGAAGTACTTTCTTGGTTCTCTTTTTGTTAGAATAAAGTCCTGGATTTCCTCGGGGAAGCAAGGGACATATGCTGGTGCTCTATGGTTTCTGAGTTACTGCAGAGATGAATTCCTCTTGGCCAGCTTTCTGTTGAATAGGTGCTGGAATCATATAAAACAGCAACTCGTGAAAAAAAACACAGTAAAATGGTGAGTTCGCCGGCCAAATCAGTGATCTTTTCTCAACTAATTATTTTTCTTGCTCAAAATGAAGACAGTTTGTCTTTGAAAAGACTGTCTATCATTAAAAAAAAGGAAAGTATGGAAAGTTTTTGAAACAACTATAACAGATGTCATAGCAGTTGAAAGTACAATTAGAAAGCGCAACGCCGCAGAAATAAAACTTCAAACAAAAGCAGAAAGAGTTCTTTGTGCACATCAATAATTTAGAATAATTTAAGAACTGTTTTATAGATGCAAGTGGAGCTCTTTCTGTCTATATATAAATCGAATGTGGTCTTTATAGGCAAACAAAAAGGGGATACAATCCTTTTAAATTATTCTTAGGATAACTGTTTCCACAGCAAACATCATTATTTATCAGTTTTGAAAAGAAGCCAACTGCCAACATTTGAAATGCACAAACCTTGGCACACAACACAGAAAATGGTAATCTCCCCCCTTTTCAAAACCAGTTTTGCATTTATTTTACACATTTGTCAAGTTCTTATCTCAAAGCCCATGCAGTTTACCTATTTCTATCAGAAATCATTATATTTTATTTTTAATCACCTTCCCATAGCTAATTTGGTAACTCAGGAAGGGAAACTGTTATTGCTACCAGATGCTGTTACCTTCCTGCTCACTGACATATTCCTATAAATTGATTCAACAGCCTGGAAAACAAGGTTTAATATGTATTATTATGCCTTCTGGATTTCTTCTGTTATAATCTCGTTTTTTACATAAACAGTCTCATTTTAGTGATGCAAACATTCTAAAGCTACGCTACAGACACTTCTCACAGTAACTCCTTCAGGAGAGTACTGCAGGATGCTGCTGGTCCTTTGCCAGCAGGAATTTCTCTGTAGCTTTATTTCTCTGTGCAGACTTTAAGAAAAAAAGAAAACCAGGCAGTCTCATGTATAGAGAGCTGAGATTTTCCTTTTCAGATAAGGAGGAATATTAGGGAATAAATGACAGTCCTTGAGACTGTAAGTTTTCTACAGAGGAAATGGGAACAGATGTTCTTGTAGGTCACAGAAGAGAAACCAGTTCCCCAAAAAACTTCCACACTGGAATTCCAGAACACACTTTCACTGGAGTCAGTCAGGAGAGCCCCAGCCCAGACGCTCTGCTGCTCAAAACAGCAAAATTTACAAGAAAAAAATCGAGCATAAAGAACAAAATGCAAACTTTGAGACTTCAGTTCTGCCATTACAATTTATTAACCCCCATGATCTGTGGAGGTTGGCCCTCATTGGTAAAAAATTCCCACATTGATTCTGCCAATTTAGCAACAACTCTTCCAGAAAGATAATCATACTTTGCAGATACTTGGGACCATTTACCCTCAGTATTTTATGTGACTAATGATATATGAGCTGCTAGTTGTGTAGAATCAAAGCTCCAGCCTGCTCCATGCAATATTTAATATGGGCCACATAGGAAGTGATGTTTAAAAAACACTCATCCTAAACAGGGTGCTGAAAAGTTATCTTGTGTATTAGAAAGAATTTTTACTGTGAATCAGACTCTAATCTAGAAATACTTGACTCATTTTCTGCTGAGTTTTCCACACCTGAGTATGGAGAGAAATTAACAATGACCATTCTTTAAACAACAGGAACTCTCAGGAATTTATTAATTAGTTTTCTGATTTTTTTTTTTTTAATATCAAAAGCTTTGTACAAAGAAATTATGTCATGATATAATCCTTACTGTTGTTATTACTACTGCTGGTGATTTTACAGAAATACTATGCTTTCCCTGTAATAGATCAGTAAAAATAAAATTCAGTATATATAAATATAGATGATATATAAATATAGATGGTGTATAAATATAAATATACATAAGTGTAACAATAGATCTATGGTTTTATAGAGCAATTCCAACTCTCCTTTCTGCCTAAATCCCTCCTGCCCCCAGTGCCAAAGGCTATATAACAATAATGACAACAATGTCAAAAGTCAACAGCAGCTCTGGTGACTCCTCCTTTAATATGTGAATTTCTCCACACTTTTGCCTGGAGGGCACCATCATTACAGTCAATTTCTAGATTTTCAAACTAACAAAAACCAAGACAACAATAACAAATACAGGCCAGTCTCCTCATCGACAGCATCTAAAAAGTCCCCAGAGGTTACAGGTGTATAAATAACATGTTGTTTTCTGAACAATGCTTATTTTCTGCCCTCTGTGAGTAGGCACGTGTACACACACATATCCCATTTTCTGCTCCAGCTCAGCCATCTCCCAGAGATGCTCCATCATCCAACATATTCCACATCAAAAAGGCATCTTCCACCACACCACAAGAGGCACTCACTGAACTGTCAGTAAAATTTGTACAGCTCTGGATCCCCTCGCTGACAACACACTCCCAAAAAAGCCACAGGATATGTCAGCAAATTCACACAAGCCAGGTCTAACTATCAAAATATCACAGAGCAGCCCCAGTGATGGCTAAAACAGACAGATTCAAAACTGCACTATGTTTTATAGATTATAACATCTCAGAATACACCTGGAAGCAGAATTTTATTTATTAAACTGCTTGTTATAGCCTGTCACATTCTGTCAACTAGAAGAAAAATCTGCTTTAGAAACTACTTTCACACTGACTACAAAATAAAAGAAGAAAATAAATCAGTTGGTATTTTGACACCAACATGGAAAGCCCAAGCATGACCAAAGGAGTGTGCTGGGGAATTTTGTATTGGAGTAATCCCTCTTTTCTAGTCCACAGTCATTCACCTCCAATTTCAGAGTTCACAGCTGTCTCTCCTTCCATGTTTTTATCAGTCCTGGTACAAGAAGGATATCCACAGCTGGGAATCTGCAGAAGGGACCCCCAAGGACCTTCAAGTCCAACCCTTCAGTGCATGGTCCATGCAAGGATAAAACCCCCCTCAAAACCTTGGCACTATGAGCACCAGGCTGTAACAAACTGAGCTAATCCAGCTGAAATTATATTGATTGTTTACAATTGTGGGCTCCTGCTCTTTCAGGCACCAGGATGGATTTCCAAAGGACAGCTGAAAACATGAAAAACCTACTGAGAGAACTGTCCATCCCCAGAAATGACTGGAACACACAAATCCCACACACAGTCCGAAGCCTTGGAGTGGTGCCTTCTGCCCCAACAATCAGACATGAAATCTGATTTCCTGCAATCTGCAGCCCCAGTGGCTTCTGAGATGAGCACATGGGCCATTACCAGCTCTGCTAACAAGAATCCATGTAACTTTATCAAAGGAATTCAACACAATGTCTGAGACATAATGAAGAACACATTTATTCTGGTTTCATGACTATATATCAAGAACAATCTTTTTCCACCTCCAGTCTGAGGTTAATTCACTATTCTGCACAGAATCCTTGAATGGTTAGGCTTAGAAGTTCACTAAGGATTTATTACTTGCTATTATCAGGAATATTCTAATGCACTAAACATTCTAAAACCCTTTGGAGATGAACCTTAATGTGCAGTTTTGTTTCAGCCTTGCTGTCCCCAGAAGCCTCTGGGCAGCAAATCCTCCACAAAAGGAAGACAGAGCCCTTAATTGCCATTTTAATGTGACTGTTACACAGGAGACAGACACACTCCACAGAGCCATCTTAGATATTCAAGATCAAATTAGAAAAAAAGGCCCTGAGTACACAAAAAATGCTACACAAAATACCATCCACCAGTGCTGGATTTGCTCTTCTGACAGCAGGAGCACACACTGCTGTCACAATCATGAGCTCTGTATTTCACTGATCTGGAACATCCAGCTGTGGGCAGCAGGACAAACTCTGGCTCACTGGTAGGAACCCTCAGGAAAGAACTGTGTTTTATGAAGCACAGCTTCTGTGCATTTCCTGAAGGTCTTCCTCAGTCACAAATACAGCAAAACTTCCAAAGTCACCAATTAGCAATAGCTATGACTAATCTGACTTTTTATCTGTATTTTTATCCCTTTCCCCCTCTGTGTGTGCACAGTTGCACGCTTGGGCACACAAATGCAGGTTTGGTGCTCAGGCAGGGGAGGCTGAGCCCAAGGATTTCTGTAACATGACAAAAACATTCAGCACCCTCTCAGGACACAGACTGTCCCCATCTTACTGCTCAGAATGAGGGCAGAAAGCAAACTTATTAAACAACTCACAGACACTGAGAATGTCACCAACTGCAGTCTCAGGTTAATGGCTTTGCACCAGAAGTAACACCAAGCAGAGAATCCAGTGGGTCAGTTTTAAGACCAGTACTAAGGAAAAGATTCCTGAGCCTAATCTAAAAGCTTTCTTAGGTGACTGGGTGCCAGTAACAATTTTTCTCCTCTTCTTCTATTTTTGAAATTTGATATAGTTCAGATGAATCTACATAAAACAATTCACAGTACTGGAGGAGAAGTGGGAATGTCCCTGAAGAGACAACTGACTGAAAGTATCTACCAGATTTCCCTCTTATTTGCCCGTTTTATTGCACAGACTGACATGAATCCCTTACTAAAAATTTGTTTCAAAGCCTTTTCAGTAAAGAAAATTTCATTATTTCACCATGTTTATACAGACTCATAATTTGTAGTGTTTAGACAGCAATACATTAAAGTCACTCAAATCTAATAAATAAAACATATTAATAAATTATAAATCAATGCAAGAAACTGCCTTAGCCCATCTGCCAAGATAACTATGAAGTAGGTATTTTACTCATCAGATAAAGAGCATTCCCAAAAATAATTCTGCAAATAAAGCTGTAATGTAAACTTAATGTAAAAGGTGTGACCTTGGAGTACTTCACTAGTATCTCTTGCATAACTGCCTTTATATTTATATATGTTTTAGTAATGGTTAAGCACACAATCATAATGTCATGAGTACAGACATTTCAAAAATTAAAGCTTTACCTTTATTAATTATTTACATTTTATGAATCTAAGTGTTAATAGAGTTTGCCTTGGTTTCATGAGTTTGGTTTTTTTTTGGATTGACTGACTGACAATCACATCTACTATTAGGCCACCATTTTAACAGTTGTCAGTTCACTTGTAGGTTAAATTTAACAACAAAAAAAACACTTGTAGAAAATTCCTCCACCCAGAATAGAGCACTGTGCTTCTTATCTTTCGGTATTCCTGAGGATAGAAAACATAAAAATATCTCTGACTTATCCAGTGGACATTTGCACTGCACGTGTCACTCAAGGTTTTGGGAAAAAGAAACCTTTAAATTCATGTACTACTGCACACACTGCTGATGAAACACCCCTGGGGTCTGTGATACACACACCTGGACACCAGAATGAACACGGTTTCACTCCTAATTTGGGGAGTTCTTCATGTGTTCATGAACACATTCGTGAAGAAAATAGCTTTTCTCTCACTGTATCTTTAACATGCCAGTACTGACATGCCAAACAAGCAGCACAGAGATCATGTGAGGTGCTGGCACCCACTGCACACTTTGCACAGACACCGTGTGGTTCAGCTTCATGCTCCTTGTTCTCCTCATTCCTTCCCTTTTCCATCTGGATGCTTTCAGATTAATTGCTGGGCAAGTCCCCTCTCTGGAGCACAGCCCCCAGCAGCCTGTTGCTGTTTCAGGTGTTCTGCACCTGCTCATTCTCCTCCCCTCACATCCTGAGCAGCCCAGTCCTTTGGCAGTGATTAATTTAAACAGCATAAACCCTCTTTTCCACTAATGAAATCCAATAAATAAATATGGTTACTCTTTCATTACCACGGTCTCTGGCCATCTGAAAATATTTCACTCAGCGGACAGAAATGATGCAAAATTCCCCTTTCCTTGAAGCAATAAATGGAAAGGTGTTCTTTAATAAACTGGGAAGGGAGAGCTGCCAGATGCAGAGTTTGGAGACTACTGAGTGCTGGGCCATGGGACACAGCCCCAGAGCCTGGACCTGGGCTCTGGAGATGCAGGATGGGCTGGAGGAGGGAGCACTGGCCCCAAGCAGCTCTGGGAGTGCAGGGCAAGCCCCCTTCTCAGCAAAAGTCATATTTATTTGTACTCACAGACTGCTGAACAGTGGGTAAGTCTGACAACACGGGTCATTAATGGAATTTTCCTACAATATGGAAATATGGTTTGCACCCCAAACCCCATGTGAACATGTTATCCATGTCTGGATAACAACCAGCAGCACAAGCTGGGGAAAAAACCTCCCAAAAGACCAAGCTTTGGTCAAACTGTTCCCACTGAAGACATCCTGTACATCCCCACTGATTCCACTGTGGCAAGACTTGGGCCAGTGCCTTTTATTGCTCCAGCCTATGTGAGGAGTTTCAAATATTTCTTGTCATGCAGTCAAACAGAATAATTGTACCAGCATCTAAATCCGGCTGGAAGGCACGGCCAAATTCTTTTCTGGCTCATTTCACCTTCCTAATGCCAGAATTCATATGGAGGTTTCTGTAAAGCCTATACAGGGCTGTGTCAAACATAATCCTACCCCACACAATAGAGATTTTTTCCAGGATATGTACTGAAGCAGATGAATTTAAAGTGTAGTTTCTGTGAGTAATTGTGCAGGTAAAATGTGGGGCTGTGTTCCAGGGGGGATTTTGTAACTGTTTCCTTGCACTAGTGATTTCAAAATAAAGTGCAGATTACTCTTGATATGGTTTTCACTCAGAAATAGATGCACAGGCAAAATGCTGGTGTAATATGCCAGAAAAAGGCATTTGACAAAAATATAGTACTGTATGTAATCCATGCAGTAAAAACAATTTTAGATATATATAAAAAGACCCCAAACCATGAAGACTTCCAAAGATGTTTGACTTTGTTACCCTCTAATGTTAAATTTGGCCATACTTTCTCTAAAAGGATGATGAAAGGATGCAGAGTAACTGAGATTTAATGGCATTTCTCTTTCAAAAAGCTTAAAGGTATGGCTGTAACTGGGCTCTAAACACCCTGCAATGAGACAGCCACCAATTCTGGAAGTTCTGCCCCACCAACAATGCAAACAAATCACAGGAATTGCAACAACCTCGTATTAACTGTCTTTTAAAGAAGTACCATTGTGAAGCCATGTTTTCCTCAGCCCTAATTACCTTGAAATTACTTTGATGAGACCAAAGCAGCACATTTTTGTCTGTTGCTGAGATCACTTAAAATGGGACATGGAAAACAAAAACTCTATGTCCTAGGGGATACTTTGTCTATAATCATTACAATAATTTTTATCATTTTTTCTTACATTAAGATTTCACATAAATAGTACTCCTGATAAATCTGAGTTCCTTAATTTTCAATTGTTGTATCTTAATTGTTATAGAGAGCTCAGCTTTGTGAAGTTATGTCAAGGTGTCTAACACAAAAACATGTTCAATATATGCCTTCAATAATTTCTTTGTTGTTTGAAAACTTCCAACTTACAGCAAAGCTGGCATTTTATGGCCTGCAGAGCTATAAATCATTTTTAAAATCATGATGATATTACTCAAAACAGATGTGAAAACATATGTTTGCCACGGTTGTATAAAGCGCTTACTTGTCATACTTAATAAATGTTGATACTTTTATTTTAACTACATTCCTTCTTAATAACTTTGAAAATCTTTTCCATGGTGAATATATTTTGCCATGGTAAGAGCAATGGCAGGTTTGGAAAAACAAAGCTTGCTCTGTGTACAAATCACATGGGTGTGTTCTGGAGGGCAAGGCAGCACAGCTCACACTCCTCACACTGTCCACATCTAAAACACTCAACATAACTGAGGTGCACCAAAATAATTATGTAAGAGAAAACACAAATGGTATTAGGAACAAAGAATCTGCATAGGACTGGGACAAATCATTGAGGACTAACCCCAGTGGTTCCTACAGAAACTGCAATTTAAGTCTGTCCCACTGATAAATGCAAAATCAGCTTGGAATGCTGGATATACAAGGTTGGTGCCTTTAAAATTTCTGTATTAGTCCCACTATAATGTCATCAAAAGGTTCTGGCTCTGCAGCCATGGGATGACTTGAAAAATCACACTTGACATGACAAAAAACCCCAAACTTCTCCTTCTCAGATTTTCAGAGAAAAACTTGACCTCTGTAGACCAAGCAGAAAAGCAGAAACTTTGTTCTGTCTCTAAAATAATATTTTAAAATGTCTTATGAGTTCAAAGCACTTTTTTCTGATGCAGGTGGATCCCTGAACACTAAATTAATTCTAAAAACATCCCCTAAGTGCATGCAGAACTAACACATGTATAAAGACGTATTTCCCAGTACTTAATCAATTAAAGAAATTATGCAAAAATGTAGACTAGGAAATGAATAAACCTACACAACTTTAATCTTAAGGAGAATTATGGCACACAAACTGTTAGCATCAGATCTTTGTGATTTCATCCATGTTAAAAGGAGTGATCACAGGAGCCTGGGAATTGGGCTCACAGGTGGTGGAGGTTTAATTATTTTCGCTTTGGGGATTTCTGAATTATTTTTTCAGATTCTTAAGCTGTACCTTCCTTCATCCATCCTGAGTGACAGAACTGCTACTACCAAGAAGTACATGATTTGCATCTTTGAACCCCACAGGATACTGAATTGTTTCACTGAAAAATGACTGAACATGTGGCAAGAAACCATGCATAGTTCAACAGAATTAAAATCAACTACACTTTCAGGCTTAGATTAAATACTATGCAATTACTACAGAAATGTAATTTCTAAATCTTAGGAGTGAAGGTATGGCTGGTAACTTTCTGTAAATGTCAACAGGAGTCAAGAGGGAAGGATATAAGCAGGATGATCCAGACAGAAAATTATCTCAGAATGGCACAGAAGGGCTCTTTTGGGGTTCATGGGGAAAGTGCTTAAATGTCCAGAAAAACCAGTGAACAGAAAACAGCTCCTGTCTTCAAGGAGAGTTGAGTATGAAAATACAAAATATAAGGAGGAAGTTTCAGGCTCTTCCTACCCACGACTGAGGCAGTCACAGACCTCTAAGGAAAAGAGCTGATTGCACAAAACCATGACACTGCTCCAATAATTTTATATAACTCTGGAACCACAGGGCATGGAGGACCTCCAAATTCTCTTCTGAGTAGCCCATAAAACTGTCTATGCCTGCCTTTTAGTTTTCTCTGAAAATACATGACAATCACCTCAGCCAAAATATAAATCAGTTTGTGCTTTCATTTATGATGATAAATATGAATATTCTCAGTAGACTTACAAGTACATTTAGCCTATGTTGCTTTTTCCTTCTGTTTGCTTTCCTTCACATCTTTTTTACTCTAAATCCTCACCATCTCCCTCAGCATCTCTTTGCAGTGTTTTTCCAGAATAAATCCCTGAGTATTCACCTTTTCCAGCACCCAAGAACCTCTGCAAGGAGAGCCCAGCAGAAGCAGCAGCTCCCTGCCTACAGGAGAATCCCAAACATCACCTCCTCCCTTGCTGCCCCTCACTGGTCAGACAATATAAAATTCTATTTTGCTCACCCAGAGCATCACAGCAGTCTGCACACACATCCCCTTGAAGGCAAACAAACAACACCATGTGATCAAATATTTGCCTGGAACTTCATAAATAATTGAGCCAAAAGACCTGCAAAATATTACCCTCATGCTATATAAACAGAGAGAAGCAAAGTTCTCATTGCTTACACTTCTGTGTGAGTTCACTGGATACATTATTCATTGCAATTAGCCACTTAGTTCTCTTAAATTAGTAATATAATGTCATTGCATATACAGAACATGAGAAAAAGGAATAAAACACATAATAAGTGGAATTAAATGCCTGAGATGGAAAACAGTGTGTAATTTTACCTTTCTCCTTTTGTATTTTTTTTAGGCTGGTCCCAGTTTCTTGGTCAATGAGTTCTCCTTCCCTGCTGTTGGTCAGCATAGCTAAAAGAATCAGAGGGCACAGTTATATAACACTGTCAGTAAAAAATGTTAGGAGAAAAGAAAATACTAAATTATATTTCCTCTTGGTCGATATTTTGGTATTTTTACTCTTAGAGCCAAGTAAAATATGCAGTAAAAGCTAATCTGCTCAAGTTTATTACACAAGGACACCAAGATAGAACACAAATTACTACTGAGATGAATGTGTTTTCTCATTAAATGTTCAAATTAATTAATTAATTAATGGGAAAAGTACTTCACAAAAACCGTTTTGGGGAAAATACATTTAAGGATTTAAGTATTAGTAATTATCTATAAAGCAGTAAGCTTAATAAAAACCACAGATTGCCAGATCATAGCCCAAACTGACTGGTGACAGCAAAATCCCCCCAACATTTTAGTGCTGAAGGGAATTCTTTACTTAACACCTGCAAGCTCAGCAAGAGCTGTGCAGTTTATGACTTCATGATGCCTCTTTTCTTTGTTCTTATTTGATTAAAACATTTCCTTCTCTACAATCCACCAATTACAGACTTCACAGTTATTCCAGGGAGGACACTTCTTACAAACTTCATCACCATATTTTAGGGAGAGGTTTTTCTTTATAATTGCAAAAGTAAAAACATTGTATTTCTGTCAATGAAAAATATTTATCCATATCTTTACAACAGTAAGCACTAGATGTCTTATATAGAGATATCAACAGTCTCCTTTCACTGCTGCTACAGGAAGTTAAAAATTTCTTGCCCTGTGTATTTCCAGCCTTATTTTACACAGGAAAAAGATGAAGGGAATCTACTCCACAGTCTCTGCCCTGTGTGTGCACAGATTTAAGCAGAGAACTCAGGTCCTATCCACTGTGCTGGGCAGTGCTGCTGCCAGGACCAGGGTCAGAACTGCAGAATCCCAGGCAGAGCTGAGGAGGTTGTGAACAGGAGGGAATTCTCCAGTGCCTCATCCCGAGTGGAGTGCATGGCTTCTGTGGTTTAAATGTGGCTCAGCAATGCCTGCACGGGCTCCAGGCCAGGAGGAGACAGCAGTGTTGACACACACTGACGTGAGGAGATGTTAATTGACTTGCCCTAGATCCCTCTTGGAAGCACCAAGAATAGGATCTGAACTTCCTCTAGAGAGAATTAGCATTTTAATCGATAGTGCACAGGCTGTGAAAGCTGTGCTGGAGACACCAAAAAAGCCAGAAAGGCCTCAGCCTCGGGGTGATGAAGGAACGTGTGGGCACAAGGTGGTTTTTGGAACAAAAAAATCATATAATCTATGACTTTCCTCAAAGGCATGTGAATAAAAAGATTCCTTGCTGTTTTTCAACTGCAGGTGCCTTGAGCAGCACTTCCCTACCCAAGCACACCAGGGGAGCTGGTTGGAAAAGAGAAGGGTACAAGGGAGATCACTCTGGGCAGGGGATCCTGGCACAGGATGGGCTTTGCTGAGTGATGAACTTCATTAAAAAACCATAGGGATGAACTTTGTGGGTATTCCATAGCAAGCCCTTCATCCCTGAAGTTTTTTAATCAACTTCATTAAAAAACCATAGGGATGAAATTTCTGGGTATTCCATAGCAAGCCCTTCATCCCTGAAGATTTTTAATCAAATTCATTAAAAAACCATATATATGAACTTTCTGGGTTCTCCATAGCAAGCCCTTCATCCCTGAAGTTTTTTAATCAACTTCATTTAAAAACCATAGGGATGAAATTTCTGGGTATTCCATAGCAAGCCCTTCATCCCTGAAG
>VZTT01024720.1:86563-123935 GCA_013400855.1 Buphagus erythrorhynchus
GAGGGATGAACTTTCTGGGTATTCCATAACAAGCCCTTCATCCCTGAAGGTTTTTAATCAACTTCATTAAAAAAGAGGGATGAACTTTCTGGGTATTCCATAACAAGCCCTTCATCCCTGAAGGTTTTTAATCAACTTCATTAAAAAAGAGGGATGAACTTTCTGGGTATTCCATAACAAGCCCTTCATCCCTGAAGGTTTTTAATCAACTTCATTAAAAAACCATAGGGATGAACTTTCTGGCTGCTCTGTAGCAAGCCCCAACAAACCAAGAGCAGTCTCCAGAGGCTCCCCGGGGTGTGAGGGGCAGCACTGACCGATCCTGTCGGGAGTGTTGTCCAGCTGGGACGGGGAGCTGGACACGCTGCTGCTGGGGCGGGAGGACGCGTGGCTGCCGGGCCGCTGGCTGTCCTCCAGGGACGGCGCCGGGGAAGGGCTGTCCTGGATCCTCTCCTGCAAACACAACCAAAAAAAAAATAAAAATAAAAAAAAAAGGGAGCTTGGCTTAAAAGTAATGATAACAAACGTTTCTGAGGTGAACAGAACACAACTCATGGTTAAGAGCAGTATAGTCATCTCCAGCCAAAACCAACACCAGCGACGTGTCTGAGCTTAGCTGATCATTTGCCACCTTTTTTTTTGTTGGCAACTTTTTATGTTTTAAGTTTTTCATGCCTAGGAACATACAGAATATACTTTCATGTTGCTTTCACAAACTACTTTTAATCTACAGGTAGTAAGATTGCTATATATGAGTCACATTTCAAATAAACAACTCACAGTTGGACTGAACTGTCACTAAATGCAGTCAAATTTGTAATTAGAATCTGTACTTGTGAATTTGTAACTAGAATCTGTACCTGAATAAATTATATTATTATCTTCTCAGGGTAGCACCTGGACAAATGACAAATGCTATGGTTCTGGTAAGAACTTCCCTCCTGCATGAAAAGCACTGCTGGCTAATCAAAACAAGAGTCTGCTTGCAAATTCTTATGTTTATATTTGCACATAAAACTTTGATATTAACCTCAAACATATATGGTACATGAGGTAAGCAGGAAAAAAAAAGGATAGGAAATAATAAAAAAAAAAGGCCAAATGAAATTCTGCATTTCTGTGTATCTATACTTGCAAACTGCCTGAAGATGCCATGGAATTTTCATCAGTAAAAATCTTCAGGAACAGGTCAGACAAACAAGGTGTAAGTGAAAATTCATCCTTAAGACAAGAGATATTGAGACCACTTGAGATCCTCCCAACCCAATTCCACACACACACTTTTAATTAAAAATTTCAGTGCCCCTTATTCCTGCTCCCAGAACCAACAGAAAATTAGAATCTCCTGAAAGGGACAATCAGGGCCTGAGTTACTCCAGGTATTTTTCCCTTAAAATGCCTTCTATGTTTTAAAACCTCTATCAAAGTCCTTGAAGATGCAGTTTCAAGGGAGAGACTCTAATGAGGAAAAATGGTTGAATTTACAGAACTCCAGAAACTGAACCTTGGGAGCTGCCCCATCCCTGGCAATCAGCTGCTTCCTGTACAAACCCAGAACTGAAACCTAGCTTGCTTGCTTTCTTTTTTTTAAAAAAAAGAGATTTTCTTGCCTCCACCTCAGTAAAAATCACAATTGGATAAATTAATCTGGAAAAGTTGTCTCAAAGGAACTTTGCAATCTTTCCTCCTTTCTAAGCTATTCTGAAGATGTTTCATTAGGAATATTCAATTTGGTTCCTTGTTAGCAATTTACAGTGTGCTCTGGAAAATAAACTCAGTAGCATCTGAAGGTTTTATGCAGTTTTCTAGGTGGAAGCCTGAATCAATAATGTAGCTTTGGGAAGAAGATGGTTCCTAGAAGTTTTTCCATTATAAACACCTGATATAAAAGCTGCTGTTTGGATGTATCAAGGCAATTCATTAATTACACCACCAGCAAGATCAACAAGAATATTCTGTTACCCATTAAAACCATCCCTCTAAGCCACACTCATCTTTGTATTTACAGACACTTCTGAGAATTATGCAAAGGGAACATGAGACTGGATCCTCCTCAGAGCATGGGATGGCTTTTCCCTATGCCAACCACACCAGCTGAGAACATGGCACTGGATGTGCTTTTAATAGGATTGTTATTGTACATTAAATAACAACCCAGCCTCAAAAGCATGTAACAGATGTGTATCTATTACATAGCTGTTAATCCTCAATGGATCAGCTTCACTAATTATCTGTTATTTAATGAACATACAGTAACTAACAGATCTGAAAGGGAGACTTTTAATGCTAATATTTAACAGATATGAGTCTATTCTGTTGGGTCACAAGTTTTTATCATTTTGAAAACTGAATGGTTTATACAAATTAGTTTTCAAATTCAGTGGGAGAAAAAAAGAAGTCCAAGTCACTGAGCTTAAAGTCTCCTGTGCTTTCTACCTTCTGGCCTCCAAAAGAGAGGGTTTGGAGGCTGCTGAGATGAACAGGTAAGTAAAATGGAGTTGGGACTTTGTGGATATGCTGCTTACTGAGTTGCTCTTAAAAGTCACATTCTTACCCCAAAAAGTACTGTCCTAAATAAGAATTACACGTGCGATCCTGAGTGGATAAATCCTGTGTGTTTTTTACCTTTGTGCAAATTATAGCTTCCAAATAGGTTTCTGCTAACAGGTTACAACTCTGACTGCAATTTCCCTTGCCTGGATTTCAGTTTTTACAGTCCTCTTTGGCACTATTTCCTCTCTTTTTACCACGAAGAGCACTCAATTTACAATTAAGATATCATTTTGAAATGATTAATTTTACAGAAGAGTGCATAGTTTAAGTAAATTTCATTGTCTACTGCAACCATGAAAATGAATAGCCAAGGAGAGGACATGCCAACTGTTCTGCAAAAAAACCTTATGAACAAATATGACTAGGAATTAACACTTAGATATCACACAAACAGCCATATATGTCATCTTAAGTGGGAGTTATTTGAGTAATTCAAAAGCTGATGATTTGGAAAAACAAAGTATTCCAGCTCCTTCTGGTAACTGCATTTCCCATTGTCTCTCACTGTGAAATCATCTCTGCCTGGAGTAATTTCCCTTCAAACTCAGGGTCTTGGTTTGAAATCTTCAGGCAGAAGTAGAAGTGTCAAATAATAATGGGCTTTTTAATCACACAGTGAATCACTTACTAAGAGAATTAGTTGATTATGCCATCTAAAATCTTACCAGTTACACCAATTTCCAGGCACAGGGAAGGCAGAGTTTTCCCTATAAGCAACAAAGGAGCTGAAATTCCCTCTGTATCTTATGTGCTCCAAATGAGGATGGAGTATCACCATGTGAGGCTGCATATGGATCAAGAAATTGTCCATTTCTAAATGTTCATGTAGAAATGTGCTGAATTTCCCCTACTATAATGAATAATGCTACGAGCAGACTCTTCTCTTGCTGGTAAACAGATCCATTTTTCAGTCCTGTAATCAGTATGCATCTATTTAGCTACTTAACAGCAATGTGCTCTGGTTCATTAGGTAGCTACTGTTGTGTCTCAGCCTAGTTAAAATTTCACAGCAAGTTAATCTATTTTATTACAAATGAGAACACAAGTGATAATGTCCTCACCATTTTCCAAACAGAGGGTTAACAGTATTTGTAACAAATCAATGAGGGCATTTAAATAGGAGAATTGCAAATCTAAAATCTTAACATTTTGTTTTACACATTGATGACTCCATTTTATTTGTCATCTATGTATTTTACAACCTCGTTACTTTATCTTTTTTTTTCCCCTTGGCTCAGTTCCCCCTGCATCCTTCAGGGCAGCCTGGTCCCACACTAGGTAAACTCACAGTAATATAGAAACTAATTCCTAAATAAAGTAGTATTTTCTGCATTTATATTTCTTCCTAGTCATAAATTTGCAAGATTAATATTCCAGGTTATAATTGAATGAATTATACATAAGGATTATACAGATTGTGAGACTTTATGAAAAATGAAAACACTTCTCAAGATCTCACCTATTTATCTACCTACAGTATCTACTTTATCTCATCTTTTTTCCTTCCTTTACAGAGCTGTACCATAAATTCTCAAAAAGGACCTTTCCAGTATTTAATCCTCTTGAAGGGTAATATATTTGTCTCACTAAAAATCAGTGTCCTTCTCTGCCTCAGAAAATGTAGCTACAAAGCTTGACATTGTTAATTTTAGTTGTGATTTAGCTCAATGGCACTGAAGTCATGAACTCACCCAATTTCCAGCCAGATCCTTGATTTCAGCTCAATATCCCTCTTCCCTCCCCTGTGAGGGAGTACTGCACACCAATAACAGCAAATACTACACAGTAGTTGCATCCACACTAGTTTTATTTGAAATATATATGAACAGTTTACCTATTTTTGATATAATCATCTTGACCTTAATTCCTCACCTCTGATTTTTTCATAGTATTGATCTTCCTTTTATGTCAAGAGTTTAGAGAAATGATGCTGCTGCATTTTCCTTTTTATTTTTCTTTATTCTTAGTTGTAATGTAGTTGTAATTACTCTTCCAAATGTTAATCTATTAACGAGTTCCTAGAGGATTTAGTGGCATTTCACTGCTGGTAAGAAGGTTTTGAAAGTTTGTCTGAGTCCTGAATGTTTTATTCAGACATTTATCTTGATATTTCATATTTAATTGAGGTGCTGCCTCTTTACAGGGCTCTGCAGTGGCTGGAATTCACCCTCTCTGATGAAATGGAAAGGAAGAACAAATGGAGATTCTATTGGTTTTAGGCCTAGATTAGAGTTTCCAAGTGTTGTAAGGAAGATTTCAAGCTGATGTTGACCATGTTCAAAAAACAAGAGGTCATGGGCTCTGGCAGAAAAAATCCCAGCAGTAATTTGCACACTGGGATGTTCACTATGCCACACCTCAACCTCCCACTGGTAGCAAGATCTCCATTCATATTCTCAAAATAGACTACACAGAAATAAAAAAAAATCTACAAAGCAGAGTGTGACTCCTCTGCAGAGTCTGCCTGCATCCTTCCCCACCTTCAGCCCTAATTCCCTGCTGAGCTACCTCTGCTCCCCCTCCCTGGCTGAATCCCATCCTCAGCAAGTGGGAACAACAAGAAAATTAACACAATTCACAATTCCAATCAGCAAAGACCTGAATTGCCAACACTTCCTTTTTTTAGTTAATACTACTATGTATTTCTTTCCAACTGACCTCACTTGATACTAATGCTGTTTGAATCCTAATAACCAGCACATTTTTAATAGTGTTCTAAAGCTTACAGTGCTTATCTGATGGACTACTCAATTTAGGCTTTTCCAAAGAAAAGAACACTGTCACAGGAAGCAGGAGCTGTGCCACACCTGAACTGATGCCAACAAGACCTGGGATGGTCACAGCCATTTCTGGGCTAGAGAAGAGCAGTTTGGTTTGGATTTTGAATCATTCCATCCTGGAAATGAGCACACACAAAGACTGGGGGTGAGTTGTTGGTCTTCTGAGCCAGTTATAGTACCTGTGATTGCTGTAGGTACTGGAGATGAACAAGGTAAACAGCTGGTCTAAAAACCAAGATAGGATCTGTGTGTCTGAAAGCCAGCTGGATCCCATTCATCTTTTGCAGTGTATAGGGAAGCCATTTGCCTAAAATATATACTTTGCTATTTAAAATGCTTTTTTTCCCCACTGTGTACATACAGTTGTTTCAGTTGTAGTCAACTAGCAATTATTTTCTCACAGAATTTAAGAAATCATAAAAACTCCTACATTTACTGATTTTAATACCAGATGTTCACTCACTAATTCCATTACCTTGTGACTACTTCCTATCAATCCATTAATTGCCAGCTGCTCAGCCAAAGAGAGAAGTGCAGCTAATCAGATGGTGCTGGGAAACAGCCAAACAGGAGCTGCCTCCTTCCCTGCTTCTTAAATTAGCAGTGGCTGGGACAGCCATGGAAACCTTCACTCCTGGATTAAGATCTTGATCTTTTACTTTGAATATGAGAGCACAACAGGGCCTGAAGCTGGAGAGGATCTTGGTGGAAACTTGGTACTTGTGCCTCTCTCCTGAATTGTCTCACCCAGTGCTGCCATGGGAGGGAGGAAAGGCACTCCCAGGACTAATGATGATAATGCTCATCTATGTTAGAGCCACATCAGTTATTAAGGACAAATGCAAATGATGAAGCTAATAGTAAAAAGATCTGAGCCAGAACTAAGAGCTTAGATGTGCTTGGCCTAACAATTTTCCTTTGCAAGCTCTGCAAAAAGAGATGTTTCTGACTGGATTTTTTTCCCACTTGGAAGTTTAAAGAAAGTTTTCAATGCTTAAAGCCTCTCAGTGAGGGTGGTAAGGAGTCAGGAGCTGTTGGCATTGCAGGCAGAGGGACAGCCTCCCTCCAAAGGAGGAGATGAGAAGGGTATTTAATGCAATTTGAAAGGATCTGAACATCTCCCAGCAGAATAATTTCTCTGAATCAGTGAATAAAGAGATACAAACCTGCACACTCACTCCTCCTTCGCCTCAAATACAGCCACAAAAATTAACCTTATATGAAGCAAACAAACTCCTGTGTCTCACACATCACTCCTCCAACATATTCCATCCCAGCAACCAGCTGCCTGCTATGGAACAGGACAGAATAAATCTAATAATATGAAAAATCACATACATTGCAGAGAAGTTTTATTTTATAGATGTTGCAATACTCTGAAAACAATTCATAGTGGATTGAAGGCACAGAGAGATATGAAATTACTGACGTTAGAAATTCTGTAATGGGAAATGTTTCTATTGTGAGAAGAAGTGTTTCAGACCATTCTGAGATGGCCACATTTTTCTGGCTGTCAGGTAAATATTATGAATGTGTGTTGTAGAGCACAGAGAAAATAGCACCTCTCAGCAATAATTACACAGCCCATCTGTACTCTCTTCAGGGAATTTAAAATCATGTCATATACATCTTTTACAAATGCCTTAACAATCCCACAAAATCAGGAGAAAAACAAAACTCAAAGAGAAGGAGATTCAGAAGTCTCTACTGCATGTCTAGATCCCCCTGTACAAATAATGCTTTGCTCTATTTATCAGATTAGTTTCTAAAGTGCATTGGTTTGAAATTCTCAAGGAATTCTGAAATATGAAAATAAAAATGCTTTATTTTAAAAGCATTTTAAAATCTGAAATATGAATTTTTTAAAGCATTTTAAAGCATTTAAAATAGGAAAATAAAAAGGCTTTATTTTCTTAAAGCATTTTAATTACTTTTTTTGTTTTTTCTGTGTTTCCCATTTTCACTCAACAAAAGCACCATTTCTTTCTAACTGGGACCTCGGTGAGAGCAAGAAAGAATGAGAGAAAAGCAGGAATACAGCAAGCATGAGGGGATGACAACAGAAGAAAAATGGACAGCAGGAAACCAATTTTCAAAACTACTCCTAGTTGGGAGAAGCACATCCCTCAGCAGCTCCAAAGAGGCTGTCTGCCAGAAGGAAAGGGAGGGAGCACGAGGAGGAAGAGGGTGAGACACGAGCAAGAGGAGGAAGGAGGGTGCAAAATACGTCTGGTAAGTAAAATGAGAAGCAGGGAAAATCTGGGAGAAAATTAAGTCTCAGATCTCTGGCATGAAGTTTAGCCTCATTACTCTCAGTACTCTCTGCAGATCTAACACCAAAGGAGCAGCTTAATGCCCCTGGTTTGGGTTTGGTTCCCAGAATTTCAAGCTCAGCCTAACCACAGAATTTCCCACCAGCCTGTTCCCAAGGACATCTGGGCAAGTGGCCTTTCAGGGAGCAGTCCAAGATTGTCACACTCACAGCTCCAGACTTGGCTCTTGCCAGCCTTCCCTTCACCTCCCTGACCCCAAACCTCTCCCCTGCCCTCTCCCTGCTTTTTGGCTGGAATTGTGTAAACCAGTACGTTTTTAGTCATGTAAGGTCATATTTGTCACAGGTGCACTCTAAAATAAAAACCTCTGCTTTATGTACCTACTGCTCTCTGGAGCTGAGTGTTTTACAAACTTCAGTGAAAAATCCTCTCACTTTTCTGTAAAGGGCTCATCCCAACTTTCCTTCTGAAAATAGTGTGACTGAGTAGATTTTTCTGAGTTTCAGCAACAAAATTATTGTGTGACAGTAAACTGCTCCATTTATTCATAGAGTCACAGACTGGTCTGGGATGGAAGGAGCTTAAAGGTCACCTGTGATGGGCAGGACACCTGGCAGGACCAGGCTGCTCCATCCAACCTGGCCTTGAGCATTCACTGCTCTTCCTAGCCCAAACTATGACTCAAGTGTACTTAGCCAAATTCCACCCCAGACTGATCCTCATTTGACATCCAGGCCATTCCTGGATTGCAGAGCAGGTCCAGCTGAAGAACAGCTCTGAAAATGAAGAACTAACAAGAACTGGATGCAGGAGGGAGAAGAGAGAGGATGGTGAACTCATTATCACTGTCAAATTTTGCTTTTGCTGTATGAGCCCCTCAATAACAAAGATTCTTCTGAGCCATTTCAGCCAAGTTTCAAACCCAGCAAGCTTCTTCAGATGTGCAGTAAATCCCTGTAAGGCTGGATTTATCACAGGGGCAGTGCCAGGACTGCAGCCACAGTGCTGCTGGTGCTGCTATAATCACATCACATCATGTTAGAGATGGCTAAAGAGGTTTTGTGAGCCTGGCCATTGTGCCTCCCTAATTTATGGTGTTCCTGTCAGGGAGAAATCAAGTTTCATAGTTATGACATTTCTTTCTGGAGCACTAAATGTTAACTTTGCTGATCATGCATATCTTGGTAGAACAGCTTATTTCTAAATGGCAAACGTGATATAAAAAGCATAATGACTTCATTCAAAACCTTATAAAGCAGCTGATTCTCACACCTATAGAAAACAGGCCAAGTGGTATTTTAGTCATCAGACTATGGAAACAGACACACACTCAATATATTCGATTCATTTCTCCCAGTTTAAGTAAAAACATGATGCTGGGATTGCATTCTATTGAAAACTAGCTATGTTTTGTATTTATTAAATGCACTTAAATTATGTCCTATGATAAAAGTATTACTGACAGCATGAACAGCAATGCTTTTCTTTTATATATTTCATTTTGTACAAGAATTTCCTGTTAACTGGTCATCATTCTGTGCTGGATGATTGTACACAAGGGAAGGAAAGGACGAAAGGAGCCTCACACTGTAATGAAATTCATCTACAGTTTCAGCACTCAGAACAAGCTAGAGAAAGATGCAGCAGCACTGACAGGTGAGAGTAGCACAGCAAAGGATGCCCACTCTGCCTCTGTCACGCTGGCTACTGGTGCATTTTCCTCTGCAACATTAGAGGAAATAATTCCCACCAGAGAGCTGGCCAGCCCTCGTGTTGCTGTGGAGATCCTGTGTCCCCTCTAGTGCAGGTGCTGGGGAAAAAATGCTGTAAATGAGTAACTCCCATCAGCAAGGGCCTGCTAAATAACACCCTGAAACCAAACTGCCTGCCAAAACTGCAGTTTAAATTACAAAGGCCTAGCATTGTTTACAAATATGCATTTAATCTTCATGGTGACATACTGGTAACATTTAGAGAACAATCAAAGCTTCTGCAAGTTTACTTGCTGCTACAGATACTCCACTGCTGTGTTTAAATTAGGGTTTTGACTAGAGGTCTCTGAACAGGTATAGGAAAGGTTATGGTTTGAAATGAATGGAATCTCAACTAATTTCTAACAATTCAATGACTTGCATTAACTAATATACAGTTGGACATCAGAGAGATGTTTTCCTCACGCAGCCAACAACTGTGCAGGTACACTGATGATAAAGAGAAGTTTTTACACATCTTAATCCTAAGTAGGGATCCTAATGGGAAATGTCACCCTTGAATTTTCCCAGTCTCCCTAGAAGCCAAGGGGAAAAAATAAAAAAAGTCAACAAAACCAAAGCATTCAGAACAAAATTTGCCCTAATCTGGAAGTGGACTCTCAGTAAAACAGAGAAACAACCTGAGGCACTTTTGGAGATGCTTAGGGGAAAGAAAATTAGAAGGAAAACAAACCCCTCCAGAACCTCAACAACAGAGGGATGTAGAACTTGACTGCAGTGATGTGACAAGAGACATTTGCTGTCCCCCTTGAGAGGATGCTGCTATCAGAACACATGGGCATGAACAAGAAACACATGCTGGGGTACTGTGAGTTTCTTTCCCTGCTTGATTTAGAAACAACCTCCTGAAGCACCAGCCTGTGACAAAAGGAAGTACAACACAACCCTCACTGATGTATCCTCACAACTGGACTGTAGTGTTGGAAACAGTGACTTTCTCAATGAGAAAATAATGACACACTGTAATTAACATGTTTTACAATAAAGATATGAGAGGTTAAGTTCAGCAAATCAGTGAGAGTTGTAAGAATAAAGCAACTCAAAAGTCAGATTCTAGAGTGACAGGGATACATGAGTGTAAATGAACACAAATATTGAAGACATTTACTTTCCAGAACAGACCGCTCTATAGACTCATATATTTAAACCCAAAGAAAAATGGACTAAACTAATGAACTTTCAAAGCTGACAGCATTTTACTTTGTCAACAGGAAACCCACATTGCATGCAAACACACACACAAGTCAGACTGATAACACCTTTTAATTTTTTGCTCAGTAAAAAGTGGACACACTGATTTATAGAATCCCATTACACCAGTCCCTTCACAGGCACTGATCCTACACACTTCTATTCTGAAAATTTCTTGTTTTAATGCATTTTTGAGTGTGTGGCAGGACAGCAGCTCTCCACACAGGCAAGAACCTTTCTGAACAGCCTACTTGGTAGAGACTACAACAAGCCTTTCAAAATACAAACATGTTTTAACCAACCAGAAGGAAGTTCAGGTTTGGCTACCAGGGACTAAAGTACTTGTGATAATTTTCTCAGGTATTTACCTGGATTTGCAGTGCTAGAATTCCTGTTTTGTTCTTCAGCCTCACTAAGGTACTTGTGATGATTTTCTCTGCTGCTTACCTGTTCTGGATTTGCAGCACACTAGAATTCTTGTCATGTCCTACAGCATTTTCTCTTAGGTTTGACTTTAAACAGCATTTTAGAAGAGTTATTAAGCTTGCACAGGTCTTACTCTAGCCCGTAGTGAGTGTTAGTGTCCATTTTTAATTACATTACAGACTTACTGACAGATCAGAGCAGCTGAACTTCTTGGGTGCAGTGGTGAGTAGTGCTCAGTGCTGGGAGCAGCCAAAGTGAGCTGGGGCAGTGTGAGCTCCCTGCCAAAGTGAACTGGGGCAGTGTGAGCTCACTGCCTCCTCCTCTTCCTTCTCCTCCTCCTCCTCTCTCAGAGTGTCCCTGCAAACTCTCTGCCAGCCCCAGGATGCCTTACCTTGATGACAGAGGCCCCTGCCCTGGACAGGGGGCTGTGCATCTGCGCCGCCGCTGCCATGTTCGCGATGGTGTTGAGATGGTTCATCTGGTTCATGGCCATGGCCACCGAGGCTGGGGGGAGGCTGACGGGGAGCAGAGGGTGTGGCATCATCATGAAGGGCAGGTCTATCCCTGGGGAGAGCATGGACATGTCACTGAGGGGCTGCATCCACTGCAACATCCACTGTGTCACTGGGACACCCTGCAGGGTCTGCAACATCCACCACATCATCACTGGGACACCCTGCAGGGGTGACACACCCACTGCAACATCCATGATGTCACTGGGACACCCTGCAGGGTCTGCAACATCCACCACATCATCACTGGGACACCCTGCAGGGTCTGCATCCACTGCAACATCCCTCATGTCACTGGGACACCCTGCAGGCTCTGCAACATCCACCACATCATCACTGGGACACCCTGCAGGGGTGACACACCCACTGCAACATCCCTCATGTCACTGGGACACCCTGCAGGGTCTGCAACATCCACCACATCATCACTGGGACACCCTGCAGGGGTGACACACCCACTGCAACATCCATGATGTCACTGGGACACCCTGCAGTGTCTGCATTCACTGCAACATCCATCGTGTCACTGGGATACCCTGCAGGGTCTGCATCCACTGCAACATCCACCACATCATCACTGGGACACCCTGCAGGGGTGACACACCCACTGCAACATCCCTCATGTCACTGGGACACCCTGCTGGGTCTGCAATATCCCACTGCAACATCCACCACATCATCACTGGACACCCTGCAGGGTCTGCAACATCCACCACATCATCACTGGACACCCTGCAGGGTCTGCATCCACTGCAACATCCACCACTCAAACCTGACAGCAGCAAATTTCAGCAATTCTGGGGCTCCACAGGGGATAATTGTCTGTGCAGCCCAGGAAAGGCTGGTTTGTGCTGGGGACTGCCAGAAAATGAATATATGACTGCACCAGTTCAGTGATCTCTTTAGTTAAGAGAAATAAAGAAGAAAAATCCCCACCAAACATGCACATAATTTGCACGTTTTCCAACATATCAGATGATTATTTATTAATAACTTTATCTGATCATATACTCCTAACAAGGACTTCTTCCTATTACCACTTCTCAGCAATTCCACACTAAATTCTTATACTCTATTTCTTGAATCCAGGAGGCTTGAACTACAGGCATCCCTGAGTGATTGTACAGAAGGTATGTGAACTGCAACATGTAATGAGAGGTTAAAATTGTTGCCAGAGGTTTTAATTTTCAAAATGTCACTTTAAATTGTCTTCTGCTATGGATATAAACCAATTTAAGAAGGTATGAAATTTGTTTGGACCAACTTGCAGATCTTGACATTGCCAAAAAGGTGAAGTTATTGCTAGCAAGAATTGGATTCTCATACTTCATTAATATCCATTTCAGCATGTGCATTACTTCTTGTATTTAGTAATGACTGCACTGGAAAGCAAGACCAAGACACCAATTCACTGAAAGAATTGTTCAGGTTATTGAGATTTCAAGAGTTCTTTAGAGGGCCCACTTGAAGATAGCTACTATAGGGAATCCAAAATTAATTTTTCAGAACAAAACCCCAGGACTCGTTCTGCCAGATAAAAATGTCTTAGCATTTTTCTAAATAACATTTAGATTAGAAATCCTCATTTAAAAATTCAGGTGCAAGTATTAAATAACACAAACATACAGCTATAGCTAGAGTCATTACCACATGCCATTGAGATAGTTTATTGTTAAAAAGTTTTTAACTTTTGGGTTTATCCTAACTATTTTAAAGGAGAAGGCCAGTCACCATGTTGGTGTATGACAGAACTAATAATAAAAAATACCACTGACTGACATATCTTATGTTATTCCTACAGAATTTGACTCCAGTGATGTAAAAAACACCATGGTGCCCACCAGGAAATTGCAGAACTGCAATATTCCCAGCTCCCACACTATTCCTGTTTAACATGAGCGTATCATGATCAACAACTGTGATGTCTAATGACTCACTCTCTATTTTATATGATGATCCATGCCAATATTAATTATGATAGGCAATAAGCAAAGCCCACATACCTCTCCCTCCACTTCAAACCACACTGACAATCCCCTCCAGTGCCTGCATCCACAAGCCTTTGTTCCCCTGCAGATCTCCCTTAACAGCCCAATAATCTTTCCTCATCCTCTATAGAGTTCCAAAACTCCCAGACACCATCTGGCCACATTGAGTTGTATGTCTACTTAAAGTCCAATTGACATGCAAACTAAATGCAAACCACAAACAGAATTTAACAGCACATCACCAGTTTTAAGACACAATCCGTCAAACATTTCAGAGGACTATGAGGAAAATATACCCTGCACTTGCAAATCACTGGGCATAATGTCTGACATCCAGTAAACCCTTTAACAGCCCATAGACATTCACCTACTACAAAATCCACTGGAAAATATCCTTATGAGCAAAGAACACATTATGTCTGTGTGTAAAAGAAATCCAGGTATTGAATTAAGCAAGACTATAAAATGAAAGGACAAATGACAGAGAATTTGAGTCCTCTGACCTGGTGATTTTTTAACTACTGACACTTAATCCAAAATGCTCAGGTCCACACCTTCCAACAAAGCAGACTCATTTTGTAGGAGTCATTTCAGTAGCTCTGATTTGCTCAAGTTCTGGGGCCTGACAGAGGTAGCAATGAACTGACTACTCCAAATATTGTGTAAGGAGCCAGAAATGTCACTCATCCACTAAAACCAACACCAAAAATCAACTTTCAGAACATGGAGGATGAAGAGCTTAAACAAGAAACAAGAGTTCATGAATAATGAGCTTTTCATTCTTCATCCATCATCAACAACAGGAATAACTTTACCCCTCACTAGTTTTTAAAATGTTAATCCCAAACATCTTTCTTGGAATACTTTTTCCTTCCCTTCCTTTCCTCTTTGGGTGCAAAGAGGTGGAACTGATGGCATCCACCTGCTCCCTTCCTAAGGAAAAGAAAAGAGACAGCTTTTTAGGGAGCTCTAGGTTCCAAATCCAACCTGTGTCATTTTATTCGAGTTACTTTGGATAGCTGGGATCAGTGGATCACCTTCTAACTGGACATTTTTACATTCATTCCTTGCTCTCTTGTTTTATTTGGCAGGTCAGCATTTCCATCTGGAAGAGAATTTTCTCACATAGCTAAAATTTTAAGCAACTTTTTGATTATTCTTCCTTTCAATCCAGGCCATGAAAATATCAGTTAAAGACTGGTAGTCCCAAGCCCAGTAAAGAGTGACTTTTCCAAGAGGGAACAGTCTCTTGGACCTGGACTGATGGCAGAGGGTGGCTTGGACATGAGACACGAGTGCAGGTGGCAGTGGAAGGACTGACCCTTCTGTCACTCACGTGCCTCCCATCACTTCCCCCCTCCCTGAGGCTGGGGAGCAAGGCAAGCCCAGCTCCCAGCAGGGCTCCAGGCACTCTTTTTTCCCAGCAGGATCCCAGTACATACTGTTGGTGAGCAGGTGGTTCTGCTGGAGAGGGCTGAGGGGGTGTGCACTCCCAAGGCTCGACTGCCCTGACAGCGTGGGGTGACCAAGGCTGTGCTGGGACCCCGTCGTGATGGGAGACTGGAGCTTGTCTTTGTCCCAGGAGGATTCACTCCCACCTGCAAAACAGGGCACAAACAAGCCATGAGTGCCATATCCCTTTATTCAGAGGTATTTTGCTTGGTTAGCAATGAGCCAACACTCCTTAGCACAGCTGAGCACCTGGCACAGGCACAGCACCTGGAACCTGCACCTGAGTTTTTCAAAAAATAAATTAGTAAATAGTATCAGGCAAGAAAATATTTTTAGACACTTTCAGCATCACCTACTTTCAAGACATTGGTTTGTGGAAACAGGAACAGCTAAATGTCTGAGGATGAAATCATCAGTCATGATTAAGTGAATTATCAGAATGGGAATATCTGAGAGGCTGAGTCACCATCTCCTGCTATGACAGGACACGAGGCCAGCAGTCCCTGCCAGACACTCATCTGAGTGCACCCTTGTGCTCATCAGGTCTGTGCACTGTCAATCCTGGAGGCTCTTGGCCATTCCCTCCCTCCAGTGTCACATTCCAGCTGGAATTCACCCCTGAAGAGCTCATTACAGTTTATCCCTGAGCTTGGTTATCTTTGAGCTTCAGCTCCCCCTCCACTGCTGGGCCTGACCCTGGGGATGCCCCACGTGAAAATCTTCACTTTGTGGGTTAAATGAACCAGGCACAGGCTGTGCTTGGAAATCATCAATATTCAGGAATTTCAACTTAGGAGTCCAGGTATCCATTATGCATAGTAATTACTGTCTACAACAAACACAAAGTCCAGAAAACTGAGCACTCAGTGTCTCCAATCTCTGTCTGCTCTTCTGCAGCAATTTTACAGGCTGTAGTTTTTTCAGCATTACACACTCGAATAACAAATTCCTTCTAAACAGCAGGTTAAGTAGACCATGTCAGTGAATTCCAAAATACATCTGGTCCAAAAAGCAGAGCACCTAAAAAAAGTTAGACTGAACATTTCTAAAGTTAAAAGGTATTTTAAGATCACTCCCCTCTCAGGTACTCTCCCCACATTGTCACTTAGATTACAGATTGTTAGAAAAACATGTAACTGCAGTATTGATTTTGTTTTGAATTTATGAACAAGGATCTCAATTAGAGTAAGTAAATAGATTACTGGAGTGCAGCAGATAGAGGCAGCGAGCAAAAAACTATTTTAATTGAATATGAAAGTAACAGAGAAATTCCATTCTTTATGACAACACTTGGCTAATAAACATGATTAATACTGCTAAATGCAAAAGTTTGAAAGATCAGTGATTGAGAAAAAAGGAAAACACTCCATCATTTTAGCACTATGTCCAAGTATGAATTACCTTCCTATAAAAGAGTTGTAATTTGTAAAATGATGAGTAATACACTGACAAAGAAAGATACACTAAATTATGCCATGTGATATAATGTAGCATGGCGTGGTGCAGTAATTAGAACTACTACAGTTGAGACTGTGTCAGCATCTTTGTTATTTAATATACTGTATATCAGCTCTTTCAAATAACATTTGACTGCTATTTAGTGTGGAAGTTGTTCACTTTGACTATTGTGAATCTGGGCTGGTATTATTGGTGTGTTTCAGAAGTTAAATGTGTGATTTATGAAGGATTTTCGGAGGAAATGTCAAGCATTTGATTTTAACAAGTGAGTTTTCATTTTCTCCATATGCTTTTTCAACAAATTTAACATATACACTCTATTCTTCCTCAAAAAACACACGTACTTTTCCATTAATTTTCTGCTTAGGAACACATTTTGTAGCTGTAATTTCACATATCAGGGCACTGGCCACAAAAATTGGGCCAAAGGTAGTTTGCTGGGATTTCAGAGTAAAAAGAAAAAAACTGAGTCTTCATCTGAAAGTTTCCCTCTCCCTTCGTTCCTCTGCCCCAGGTAGCTCCAGCCCTAGGCAGAGATGGTCTAAACTCAGCTTATTTAGTTAATTCTGGAAGTTTCTCCTGCCTTCCAGAGCCTGCAGTAGCAGAGCCCCAGCAGTTCTCTGAGCCCAGCTCTACAACTGCTGCACATTCTGGAGGAAAACTCCATTATTCCCAATTTACAGATGGAGAACTACCCTGTGAAGAAAAGCAACTTGCTTGAGGAAACCCAAGGAATCTGCAATGGAAGGGGAAACCGAATTTAAATTATGTCACACAGTCCAAATCACTGGACCAGTTCTCCTTACAGATGGGGACAATAATAACTTTTTCCCTCTGCAAATTCCACTTGTAAATCTGCTCCAGTATTCAGTGCCAGCAACACAAGAATAAATTGCAATACACTTATCTCTACAGACCATTCCTGTATTCTTATGTTCCCTATCACTTCTCCTTAGAGAAAGAAAAAAATACAGCTGAGTGTACGATGTATAACAAAAGGGGATATTAAATGAAATGCATCCTTATCCTGCAGTATCCCACAGATAACAGCTCCATCTCTCCATCTGGACTGCATTTCCTATGTAATAGGAAGTCTCTTAAAAATGAAATAATAATTAGAACAGTTCTTACCTAGGACTGCTCAGGTGTGAAGTGTTTTATAAGGGCAGAGTGATCAGCTCCAGGTGGGAAAGCTGAGGGGCAGAATTAGGAAATTCCTGCTACACCAGTGAGGAAACTGAACTGGAAACGAGTCAAGGCTCATGGTCCCACTGCTGTGCCCTACACCACAGACACCTTTGATTCATCCTACCCACAGTCCCTCTGCACAGCTAAAAAATAACCACTGTAAAAGAAAATTTGCATTATTCCCTGGGCTATCTATGCCCATAGGGTAAGAAAAAGATTACACACAAATTTACAGCAAGCCAGAAGCAGACACAGTAAAAACCAAGTAAGTGGCAATGCAAACCTGTGCTGATACACTCAGTCCTTTAAATACCATGCAACGTTTAAAAAAGGTATTGATTTTTGAGCATACAATTTTCCTATTTGGTAACACAGTTGTCAGCATGTTTGATCAGCAAATACATACCTGACATGCAACATACCAATGTGCATTTTCAAATTCTTTGTTGCCATAACAATTAGAAGTGAATACATCCATAAAAACAGAATCCTTCTTAATGCTTCAAATTCATGTTTAACCACGATTTTTCAGATTTCTGTTCATCACTATTTTTTGTCCAAACAGGTGCCATCCATAAGGCAAAGATGTCACATCACATTTTAATTTTTTTTTTAATTTTTAATCCTGTCTTTTGTATGATGAGCTTATAGTATACACAGAGATGTATTTTAAGTAATTTCTTTTAGGTATATAAAACATAAGGGGAAAAATATATGGAAGAAAAGAAACATACACTCCTAAGAAAAATGAGACAACAGGAAACAGCAATTGGACCTACCTCTTTTATATGAAGGGAAATACAACTTTTTTTTTTTTCTTTTATGAGAAAGAATATTTCATTTTAAAATATGAGTAACTTGATACATGAGTATCATAGGAATATTACTAGAGCACCCAGAAGTTATTTGTCAAAATGCCAATACATCATTTACACACTTTACCAAAAGCTTTACGTTTGACACTCTCACCCACTACCCACACGACCTTCCCTCCAACAGAGAAAAGTGAAGGACAGAAAGGTGATTTTTCCTTATCTTGTTTGCATTGTGGTCGATCTTGTCCCAGAACAGGCTGCACTCAGCATGAGGAAAGGGAAGAGAGGAAGGAGCTGCAGCCCCAGAGCTGCTGATGCTGGGCAGGTGCAGGCACAGAGCTCCTGGGCACAGCCAGAGAAAAGGGCAGCAGAAGCCTGGGCTGCCCCAGCACCCAGCAGAGAGCACCCAGCCCAGGTGTGGAGCAAACTCTGCTGTCAGAGGGGCAGCCAAAGGCACAAATGGGTTAAAGAAAGGCCTGAGTGTCTGCAGGGGGCAGGGAAACACAGGGCACACATACAGATGGACTCCATGAGGATTTGGGTTATTCACTGTGTAATAAATGTAGTCTGGTATGTACCAGTCTGAACAGGTTATTTGAGGGAAGTTACTTAGCAGTGCATGAATTGCAGTGATGTTCAACTAAGCAGAAGCAGAAATCAGGTGAATTTAGGAGTTAAATCACAAGGTACCATGAACAAACAGGGAAAATCAGCCCAAGCAATACATTGACCTGCTGTCAGTGATGGACCCCCACAGCCCACTGGAAGGTGATTTACCATCACATCCAGGTCTGTAAGCAAAGTGTCTCTGTTTCAGAAGGAAATGCAAACGATAAGCTCAGCTTCCTTTTTTCTGAAAATTCTGCTACTCACCCTAATGATGCTTCTCATCATTAACTTTAGGAACTTTTTAAGGCAACTCTTAAAGCAAGAAGTTTTCTAGCAATAAGCCCCTCTGTGCATTTCTATTCTTCAGAACAGAACTCCAAAATCTGTTGTTCGTTTGTTTGGGTTTTTTTTTTTTTGTGAAGACATATCTGTAATGATTAAATCAATGTCTTGGTTTTAGGTATTGAAAGATCTCCAGAAAGTAATCACAGTTCAATTCGGTGACAGTTTCTTTTCATTTGGTTTCAAATTCATTTTATCAGCCTTAAATCTGTCTGGTTGAGCTAAATGAAATCCTCTCTGTCAGAGCTACCTTCGAATTCCACAACCACACTGTTTCAATCTATGTCTGTCATTTTACTTTTCCTTGGGATACATTCCTGAAAAATTGAACTCCAATTGTAAAAAGCAATACCATCTTCACTGGCCAATTTTATTCTCAAATTAGTTTTAAACACATTTTTCATCCTGTTGGGCATATTAAGCGTAACAACAGCTGCAAAGAAAAAAGTATTCAGTGCATTGCTATTTCAGCACTGGTAATTCCAAAGTATTTCTCACCTCTAACTTCTTGTTAGTGTCCAGCACATACAGGGCCTCTGAAAATTTTTGGATGATAGAGAACTCCCAAAACAACATAGGCCTTTTTGCCAGCACTCCCAATCCCTGTGTTTTCAGGTGTTCCAGACTATTTTACCAATATCCTAATCTCACCCTGATATTGGGAAAAATGGTCACTTTTCTGGCCTGCACAGAGTATCTTCTGCAAAAACATTTCAGCCTACAACTTTCTGTCAACATTTTCGTGGAATCAACTTTTGAGTGTCCCAGGAAGACAAGATTAGGTTGAAAACAATTTTTGTCAGAGTTGATAAACTGAGAATCTCACTGCAGGAAGGTCAGGAAGAGACCACCCAGGTGTCATTCCTGGTGAAGTGTCACTTTCCTGTCAGAAAAATCATAAAGCTGCTCTGGGTCAGGACTATGACCCATCTAACCTCAAATTCTGCCCCTTGTACTGGCAGTAGATAATGTTATTTACAGAGGTCACGCAAGTGTGGGCACTTTCTGTGGTCCCTTATTACTCCCAAATGAAATTTTTAACTATAAAAATGGGAACAAGATTTTTATCAGCCTCCAAAATCATTCCACCCATCTGAAAATCAAAATGGCAGATCTGAAATGCATTTAAAGCTTTAATCCATGGATTTGTCTGGCTGTGTGTATTCGGCTGTATCAACTTTTGGAGTGTACCCTACAAGAAAGCCATGAAAGTGTGCAGGGTAAGATATTAAAACTCAAGAAATCCAGTGATGGCTTTACTGGGCTACTTCCAAAAACTTATCAAGTGGTTCAGCAGATGTAATTACTGCTTAGCCCTGCCAAGGTTTTGAAATGTGCCCATTAATTCAGCAATTCCCAATCTGTCCATCAGTCAGTCATACTTAAAAAATATGTCTGTCAGGACTTAGGTGAAGTAATCTGTTGATAATTACACAATAAGAAGGCATCTGAAATCTGAATATCATTTCTAAACTTTTTGAAAAGTCGCGATGACAGCAAAACCAAAGTTTATTTCACAGCAAACAGGACACTGAAGGTAACTGGGAATATGTCGGAATATTTGATGCCAATTTAATTAAGAACAATTAATTCCAGGAAGATAATCTTTGAGAATATAAAAGCAGAGTTGTGATATTTATCTAGGAGCCTAACCATCCCTCCCAAACCATCACCTGCTTCCTTTGAAGTGAACACAGACACAAGGAGGTGCTGAAGGGAATGTGTTCTGAGGCTCCCACGTGCTGATGGATGATGGTGGTGCTGGTCCCAGCCCAGCCAAGCCTCCCCAGTGCCAGGCACCTTGGCAGGTGTGACTGTGTGTCCTTCCCTGGGCCTCTGCAGCCAAAACAAAATCTCACCATGACAGCCAGGAGCTCGGAGTCAAGGCTCTGAACAGCAGGAAACCTGTTCTCTCTCTCACACCAGACTGAGCCATTCATCCCTGCAAACTGCATCCACAAAAATGCTCCTGAAATACAACCAAGTGTTTTCTAGTGCTTTCTGTGACCAGTGTGGATGAACTGGTCTGCAGCAACTCAACTCCAGTATCACTTCAGTACCTACAGCTAACTCCAGGACACCAAACACACCTCAGTGACTCAACTTCCACAACCACAGCACCCTGTGAAAGTTACATTAAACAAGATGAAACATCAGATTTACAGAAATCTAGACATGAACTCTTGCAACAATTGTCACTAAAATGCTCTGGTACTCACCTCTCACCTGTGCCTGCACTGTATGAAAAACCACCTGGTGTTATTTGAAGGTGTGTTTTGGGAAGGTTAACTTGGCATTTGTTGTCTTCCTCTGACATCTCCTAATTCTTGTAGTGGATTAAATGTTAAGTTATAAAACTCTATTGAGTTTCTTCTATAGAATGTGAAGTACATTTATTGCTAACATTTTCAGTAACTGTGTGACTTTACTGCTATTTATTTTTCTATACAAAGATAAGAATGATGTACTAGAACACAGCATCTATTCAGGTTTAGGATCATCAACAAAAAACCTGTTTTCTACTGCAGGACCACAGCCTGCCTTCAGAAACATGTTCATTTCACAGAGAGAAAGAAGGTCAAAATTCTGGTCTGTCATGTTTTTATTACTGTTGATGATGCACAAGCCAGAAATAAAACAGCTTAACTTTCAGATCTTGAATACAGTTTGCAGGGCTGCCTGCCAGAAAGGATAAAACATACATCCTTCTGAACTCCACTACTGCAGCCACCAGCAAGCAGGGAACCAGGACTTATATTCCAGTGGAGATAATCACCCATACCCTCACTCACCACAACTTACAATTTTCTGCCTTTTTAAAAATTACTTAATATTTCCCCATATTTAACAACTTACTGAAAGAACCACTGAGATACATGTACTGTGTATTTTTACTGTGACTCTAACTAAGCAGGTAGTTTAGTTTGATTTTGAGAGGCTTTGAGAATATCTTGACATCCAGGGCAGACAGGCAACTACAAAATCAGGTTATTTGAGCTTCAACAATTCATTATTTGCTATTTCTTTGAAATAATTATTAAGAACAGTTCAAGTTACAGATGGCAATCTGCTGAGTTAATCTGCAGTGACATAAATGGATCATGTATTTATAATCCTTCCAAGATCTCCTAATACTAAGAGAACTCTATATAGTACAAAGTATGGCTTGAAAGAATTAAATAAAATCTGTGGCCTTAACACACACCTGGACAGTCTTCCAAACCTCCTGTGCACCAAATTCAGAGGAGATGTTACCAGAGAATGAGAGGCTGCTGAGGGATGCCCAACACACTTTTAAATCTAATCTAGTGAGATTCAGATCCCACGAAGGATCAGTGACTGCAGCCCTTGCACAGTTCCACCAAGGTGTGTCAGGAGGGGAGCTCAGGACAGGTACACATTCATCCTGAAGCTGCTCCATTTCTTACATGTGACCCCTTGCACTAAATACTACTGACTTCCAAAAAACTGAGAGTGCTGCCAAAACCAGGAGAGCCCTTGAGTAAACCCAATTCACAGAAAAGGTCAGCAGGGACATCTACTGTGTTTCACTTAATGCCAGCCTAAAAATAACACACAAAAACCCCTGGAACTACATTAGCAGCCAAATTTGTACTTCCTTTGACAACCACTTTCATTTGTGCTCACAGTAATATCTGAACAGATTCCTACCACAGCACTTGGACATCTCACACATTCGATCCATCTTTGGTTTTCAGAACGTTTTTCTCATTCTGCAAGCTTAGCTACTGGGTATTCTCACCACCTCCAGAATAATTCTCCTCCAGGAATACCAGTGGGAGTTTAGCATTAGCTTCTCTAAGGAGTAGGATCAAACCCCTAGAACTGACCAACAACGTCAAATAAACCATTCCTAAAATTGTTATTGTGCAAAGGATACTTTACATCTTCAAGCTAGAATTTCTTTCTGAGCTATACAAAGCCATAAATAACAACTACCATCAGAACAAACATTATTAAAATGTTGATATTCATACCAGATAAAGTGAAACTATTTCTTAAGAAGAGAAAATGAGAGGCTTCTGCAACAAAACAGAATAGCAGAGTGCCAAGCTGAACTTAACTAAGCTTGAGGTTTTGGACAGGATTCATTTCTGCTTGTGGTGTAAGTATGCACCACCTTGATTATAATTTAAAAAAATATTGACAGCTTGCCTTCTCATACCAATGCCTGGTAACAAATTCCAAATGTTTTGTCACATTTCTTGTGAGCAATGCCATCTGCCAGAGGTGGCATTTCATGGCTGTTTACCCTGACTCCCTCCAAGAATTCATCTGCCACTATCTAATGCTGCCTGAATAAAGGGGATTAAGACTCTGATGCAACAGAGACTATTGATAATTTGGTATAATTGGGAAGAAATGAAGATAAATGAGGTTGAGGATGGAGAGGCAATTAGTTGAGCTGCCTGTACAGCTGTGTTCTCGGCCTGGCTCCCCTGGCCTTTTCTTTGGTGAGGTATGTGCAAATTAAACATAATGACAAATACACTCTTCCCAAAGCTCTTTCGTTTGCAAAGCCTGAAGATCTGTTTTTCATTTCTGAGGTTCTGTGTGAAAGGAAAAAGGACAGAGGACACTCTCTGCTGAGGTTTTTAAAGAGATGCACTCTGTCCCAGCACACCTATGGCTCAGTACCTGTGGCTCCAGCTCAGCATTCCCAGTGTCCAAAGCCCAGGGCTGTGGCCAAAAGGTGAAGGATTTTATTCCCTCATGCCACAGACAGCCTTGGTCACTGCACAGCTCCAGATGCTGCAGATATCCTCTGTCCATGGCACTGGTCAAGCAGCAACCCCAAACCATGATCCCCCCTAAAGCCAAGCCCCACAATTTGCAGCTCAATATAAATTATACCAGCTTTTAAAAATACTAATCAAAAAACCTTTGAAACTTCTAAAATACACATTTTACTCTACAAAACATCTTGGAAGTGTGTAGGGATTTCTAGTCATAATACAAAGACAGCTACCTGGATAAAAGTCTTAGTTCTAAGCTACATTATTCAGGTGAGGCCAAGTAATCAAGCTTGAATATCTTGAAAGGTATTTAAATCTCAAGTGAACATGGTCAGACTACAAACCTCCAAATTAGAGGGCACAAATCTGCAGTCTGATTTGCAGTTTTCATTTCAAATATACTGAAATACATTCATACATATACACGTAGAAATGCCCCCATATGGGGTTTAACATAAATGTAAAATAACATACATTTGCCACAAGAAATGCCACTACATGTTTCACATAAAACTCTTAACAGTTTTTCATAAATGTCAAATAATGCAAGATCCCTTTTAGAAAGAAATCCAGTATTTGCAGAGGCAGCTTTGGCTTACAGACATGTTTGCCCAATTACCCAGCACATATTAATTTTCTGATTTCATGTACAGGTGATTCTATCCAAATTAAGTCTTAGATGAAAGGCTTCAAAAAACCACACTTTTTTTTTTCTGCATCCATACAGTCTTCAGTTATTTAAAAAGAGTATTTTATGGATTACTCAAAAAATGCTCCTTAGATAAAGACAAAAGCCCAGCTTCAATGCACAGAAGAGATTTCAGAAGCCAAATGTTACGTATCTTAAAAGAGTAACAATTTAGTAGATTTATTTTGTAATGAATTTTCAACATAGCTGCTTTTTATTATTCAATACAAAGAGTACAGGGTTCTTTGTAAATTCATAAAGTTAAAATCACTTGAAATTATCTCTTTTCAAACTCCTACAAAATACAGTGATGTTTTGCACATGAAAAACCTTGCTCAAACTCAACACTGTGATCTTCCCCACTACCTGGAGGTCAACCAACATTTCAGTTTTACTCTATCTAATGTACGTTTTCATTTTGGGTAAGATTTCTACAAAAGCCAAAAAAAAAGAAGTGCTCACTTGATATGAGAGAGGAAATCACTTGATATGCCAGGAGGAAAATATATATACTTGAGTTTATTTAAATTGACCTTGTTTTGCCTTAGGGAAGCTGAATATTTGGCTGAGGTTAAACTGTTCCTTTATGGAAAATGAGGGAAGGGAAAGGGAAAGGGAAAAAGGGAAAGGGAAAAAGGGAAAGGGAAATAAACCCATGAAAATTTGACACTGCCATGAACAGGACAAAAAGCTGACAACAAAATATTCTGTTTTCCATGTTCATCTTGCTTTGTTTTCCCACTTCCACATTAAGACAATGCTCTAACTCCCTGTTTCCTCAGCCCTTCCTCACTCTTTTTTGCTCATTCTCTCTACATCCAAATGCTGTCCTCAAATCATAAAAAGTGACAGACTCATGATGACTGGAAGGGATTAGGGGATCCCTAAGCTGTTCCTAAGAAAATCCCCTTTATTTTTTATAGAATCCCTTCTCCCTGCTGTTCAAATGCCTCTGTGATTAACAATGGACCTAAATATGAGTTCTGCTCTGCCTCTTCTCAATTCTGAAAATCAGAATCACCCAATTTGAGGCATCAAATCAGACAACACCAATTTGGACTCGATGATCTTGGAGCTCTTTTTCAACATTGATTTTTTTTTTTATTCTATAAGAGAAAATATACAATACACAACAGCCTTTTGACTGCTGGAGTTTCTTCTTGATTTCTTTGTTCCCTGCTTTAAGTGATCACTCATTTTCCCATTTGGTAATGGTACCTGCACCAATATTAAATAATATTTATAAGCTAAACCAAGAACTTTATTACAAAGGTAACTGGAATTTCTCAAACGCAAAGCCAGAACAGAAAAAGAACTAACTGAAGAAGTATTCCTGCAATTTGCAGATGATTAAATTTTGAAGGTGAGATGCTGTGTAACTGCACCAACCATTTATTAAGCTGACTGGAAGAGCTGTAATTTGTGGTGTTTGCCCAGAAGAGCCAGCACACAGCCGTAACTGATGACCAGGGATAATAGCCACAGATTTCAGCACATTTCCAGAGCTCCCTGCTATATGCTGAGAACAACAATATCAAAAGGTTCCTCTCTCCAGCACTGCTGGTGTCAAGGTTAATGAGCTAAAACTTGTTAAATTGATATTACCAAACTAATGACTTTTTTATAGGATACTGCATGGATTTTGACACACAGGCTAATGTGGAATATTGCTGGTCTTAATTGAATTAGAAGTTATTGCATGTATACAATTAAGATAACTAAAAATGGAGGAGCTGTGACCACACTGTTGTCACATACCTCTTGTGCTTCAAATAATATAGAAATATAGAATGCCAGAGTGGGTTGGGTTGGAAGGGACCTTAAAGCTCATCCAGTGCCACCCCTGCCATGGCAGGGACACCTTCCACTGTCCCAGGCTGCTCCCAGCCCTGTCCAAGCTGGCCTTGGGGATGGGGAATACACAACCTCTCTGGGCAACTCCAAACTTTTAAATATGAAATTATTTAAATAATATGAACATTATTTTTAAAAAAGTTTACATCAACCATACCAAGCGTTAAGGAACAGGAAAAATAAATGCCTGGAGTCTCCATTCAAAATAGATGAACAAACAACAGGGAAAAAAAATTAATGAATCATATTAAAAAGCCAGGAGCTTATGAAAAATAAATTACATTTGTAGATGATTAAATTTTGAAGGTGAGATGTTGCATAACTGTACCAGCCATTTATTTCAGTGCCATAACTGCATCTAATAAATAAAATACTTCTTTTAAATCCAAACTGAAGATACACTGCTATCCTGATGACTTGGATTTTCCATTTGCACACTACAGGGACAAGGTTTGGGCTGTAATTATTCCAGGCAGAAAGAAGAGCTGTTAGTTGGAGAGAAAATCAGTATCAGCTGTGAGCAATAGGACAATGCAAATATTTCTTCTACAGACAGAATCACTGAGTTTAAATTCAGAGAGGCTCATTAGAGATTATCCTCCCAAATATAAGATACCTGCAAGTTTTATGCAAATTCCCTTTTGTTTCAGTAGTATTTCTGTATTAAAGTTCAATCTTTCACTGACACAGAAATGCCATTTAACATACAGGATATACCCAGATATGCCTGGTGTTTAAAAAGTGAAATTGAAGAACTCACTTATGCTATTCTACTTCTTTCTAAATTACTTTTCTTCCTGGATCTAAGAGTTTACAGACAAAGGGGGAAAAAAAGTTGGACTCAACTTCCAAAAAATATCTACTTTGTCAAAATCCAGAAAAATAGAAGAGGTGCTGCAAATGAGGGGGAATATTTCTCAAGGATGAAATGCCAAAATCCTCCTCACATCAAATTCTTAGACAGTCAATCAACAAACAGAACTTGCAAGACACTTCTTCCTACTGCCTTTCCAACTTCCATCTGAAATATGAGAAAATGAATCACAATCTAATTGATATTATAAGCTTTATAGGAAAAGGAGAAAAAAGCAGCCTCTGATGGCCCATGACATCAGTAATTGAATATACAGCTCTTACACAGTTTCACTGGTCCCAAAGTTTCATTGTCTCCATCCTTAAAACCTGAGCATCTTCTTAAAAAGAATCTAATTTTTATATTGTACAAATGTAGAACAGTCACAACCCCCCCATCAATTTTCAATGTTTTAAATATCAATGCCTGTCTGATCTTAAAAGGAAGCTCAACATTTATGTCTTGTCTTGGTGATAAAGTTCATGAATATATAATGAGAGTGGAACAACTCTGCTACTGATTAAATGTCAAAAAAGGTTTTATTGTCAAATATATTGTAAATACGGAAGATATACAACAAAGAGCATTAATTGCAGATGGCTGTGTACAGCTTAAAAAATGCACAGCATCAAGACAGGAAATGCTGATTTTCAGTTTCAACTATCAATTTTAATTTACCTTCAGAATGTACCTTCAGCCAACGTGTACAGAGAGAATGAACCATAAAAAAGCCAAGCTCAACTGAACTAAATGCTCCCCATTCAAGGGCAGATGTTGGTCTATATCCTAGGCACACAGAGCAGAATTACTCAAAATTCTGGATCTTTATTAGAATTTGTCTAAACTTTTGTGAAGATTTAAGAGAGATACAACGTGAAAGTCTGGTGAGGACAGAGGAAAGGCTGGAATTGCCATCCTCAACTCAGAATGGGGTTTGACTGCCTGCACAGATTTTAAAAATAAAATATCTGGAGTCTGTAGTAGACTGCAGGTGAACACAGGTCAGCAGAATCCTGCTGCCAGCACATGCCAGGAGAATGAGCTGCACACATTTACAGGAGATCAGGGTCTGTTCAATGGAGGGAAGGGACAACAGGCAGGAGCTCACATGTTCAGTCATAAAGAGGAATAAATTGTTCTCTGCACCCACAGTGTACAGGACAAGATGCAGCAAGGAAAGATTTTTAACGAGCCTTAGGAAAAATGGCCATGATCAGAAAGCCTGTGAAATTTCTACAATTAAGCAATTGTCAGTCAGACCTGAGGCTGGCAGAGCTGGAGCATGGTAAGGAACCAAATCTGAAAGTGCTGGTTTTGATATCCTGAACATCACAAACTGCAGCAGAGAGACCAGACCCAGAGCAGAGCCCTCCTGAGCTCAGCCTTCCACCTGAGCCAGGTGTGAGCAGCGTGACCCAGCAGGCTGCAGGTACAGCCTGCACACCACAGGAGCACTGCCCTGCACGGTGCAACCTTCCTCTGACACACACTGGCCAATAAATACACACCAGGTAGCAGCACACTGGTTGAATTTCCAAAATAATAAAGCACTTGTAGCTTGTATTAAAAATCCACGTGTTTTTCCTTTAGATTATGGACAAATTAGTAGCTTCAATTATACGGTGCCAACAACATTTTCTTCTCCATGACTAAATGGACCAGGTTTTAATACTCTTCAGTGATCTTATTAATTCAAATTAACCTTCTAACAAATTAAGAATAGGAATTTCATTTGAGGAAAAGATGTCGCAGCCATGAAAATTAAAGCCTCTGGTGGATAAAGGTAAATTTACTCTTGGTCTGAGACAACACTGCTGATCTTTCCTAATTGTAACTATAATGATCTGATAAACTGCTGCTCTTGTATACAGTCAAGGGTTGGGTTTTTTTAAAAGGAGCTAAAACCACAGACTACCCACCTGTATCTATTTTTAATTTGGTAATGACTGTACTTGCTAAAATTCTACCAAAATGTCACTCACAGCTTTGGATTCCAGCTTTTTTTAAACAGAATATGGAGCAGAAAGCATAACCTATTATGCAAAACTGTCAGATGCTTACTTTAAAATCACAGAAATAAATGCATAATCCTGATTTTCTCATGGATCAAAACTACATTAAAGGAAAATAAAACTTGATTCTAAGTGCTCAAGAGAGCCAAGGTGTTCTATAAAAAGTAGCAGGGTTCTGATCTGTGTGTGTCCTGCTTACCCACACAGCCCCTGCTCCAAACTAAGGGATGCCTTGTACTCTGTGGGTGCAAGGAGAGGCAGAATTACTGGAGACCACAGTGACTTCTGTCTCATCAAATTCACAGATCAGCCAGACATTTCAACAGCACCAACTGTTGCAAGGAAAACTGCTATTGAATCTCAGCTGCAGAAATGTCAGCTCAGGGCACTCCTGAGCACAAATCTAGTGCTGAATCCTTAACTACAAACCCACGGCACTAAAATTTTGGGGGGAATTAATGCTACTCCTTTAAGTGAGAAAATATTCCAAATAATCACACCACAAACATTTCTTGCCTCAAACATAAATTAACTGTATGTTAGGGGACTTTTTTTTTTTTTTTAAATCTGATTAAAATTGTAATTCATGAGACTCCTGCTGTTGGCAGCTGTATCACTATCAATGACATCCCTTTGGGGGACTCTCAGCATGTGGCCCACATCAAAGGTAATATGCCAGTTTTCATCCTAACTTATGTGTGCCTTAACAAGAATGTTCCAGACTTTGCAATGTAATTAAAATATTGAAGTACTTTCTTTTGTTAAAATATCATTAATGTGAGGCTGAAGTGGACTCACTACTGTTAACAAAGGCAACTATCACTAATACTTGCTTTTACTAGAATTCTTTGCAGGATTCCTCAAATCCTTACACCCTGCAATGGGAAATTAAACCAACAGTTTGGACATGTTACTTTGTGCAAAACTGATCAGCAGATGAGATTCTGTGGAAACAAGATGTGGGTTTAGTGCTGGCCAAATCACCAGTGCACCCACTAGAATTATTTACTCATTGCCTGCTGGGAGATAGGGTTAGGAGGGAAGGCAAAGCAGGCTCAAACTTTGAAGGGTATAAAGAAAAACATTATTAACAGAAACTAAAAGAAAAATAATAATAATCAGAATATAATGTAATATAATACAAATCATCACATAAGAGTACATACAAGGACCTGGGGGAAAAAAAAAATAAGATGTATCTGACACATGGTATTTCTGTATCCTTGCACTGTGGAAAACTTGCAAATCCTTGAGCACCCCTGGCACCCCACACTCCCAGAGTTCTGCTGCTCACCAGAGGATGCTGCGTGCTCCTGGGTCTGCTCTTGCTTTTTCCAAGGATGTTTTGACATGGAATTCAAGCTGCATTGCACAGGGGTAGACCTGGACCATGCTTTTCCCCCTCCTTGCCTTTCTGAGCCCAGGTATGCAGAGGGCAGAGGTGCCTCCTCACCTTGTCACTGCAGGGACAATCCTCTCCACACGTGTCCTTCAGCAGCCACAGGACCCTGCTAAAACATCTGAACTGCAATGGTTTTCATTTTAAAGTGTGGGGCATCCAATCTGCCTTGGTCTTCACCAAATTTTACACTGCAAGTCCTAAATTTGGTGTGTTTGTGCTCAGTATCATCCCCACGGTGCTGTGGAGCCCCTGTGCCCTGCAGATGAACACAAGACCTCGTCTTAATGGGGACACTTCAGAGCCACCTGCTTCCCTTCAGCACACTGGTAGGGGACACACATTTCAGCTACAACCAACAAAAAATGAGAATTATAACCAAGGCAAAAATGTAGCCTTGGCTCTAGAGAGGACAAAATGATTTATGACATCAAGACCTAGTAAAGAGAGTAATACTCTGAAGGGACTGTGTGAGCCCAGCCCTCACTCCCATCTTCTGTGCCCACTCCTAATTACTTCATTTACAACTGGAAAAGTGTTTTAACAGACAAAATTAATTATTTCGAATAATCCTTCTGAAATAGGATATGCATTTTAATTGTATGCACCCCGTCATTAATTAAAGTTCTCTACCTTTTGGTGCATTTGTTCAAAGATTGTATCAGTGACAAAGCAACAACTATAAGAAGATTGTTTACTAAAATTAAAAATACATCTGAAGGGTTAATATACTCTTGTGATACACTTAAAGTAATGCCAAAATGTTTTCATTCGAGTTTTTACTAGACATTATTTTTCCACTCTTTAAAATCAATCTCTTTGTTCCAGGAACACATTTCCTGTCAATAAAATGAAAAATGATATAGATTTAGGGGGATAGTGGTCTCAGCGTAGCATCTCTCATATTATTATTCCAGTATCATCTGTTACAAAGTAAGACCAATTCCCACATCTAATTACAAACAGGATTTCAGAGTCATTAAACAAAATACATTTCCATTAGTGCTGCTGTAAGAAGATAGGGGAAAAAATGAAGATTAGTTCATGCTGCACCTCTGTTTTTCAAGCTTTGAAGATTTAGACCTCTGCACTCTGAGACTATAAATTTGTAAAGGATCTGAAAGGTGACAGACATGTGAAAGCTCTCAATTCTGCTCCGTTTAGCCATACCATTTGCATTTTGTCATTAGTTTATCTTTTGCTGCACTTAGTTCTGAGCACAGATATGGCAAGAATCTGGAGAGGTTGTTTATGATCACACCGTGGGCACCCAGGGGAATCTGATTTGGCATTAGGCAGGGCTTTTTAACAGATATGAATCTTGATTTTCTATATTAAATTTGTTCCAGTAAAAGTTTGAAATCATTGTAAGGAATTCTGTCTTTATTAAAAAAAAAAAAAAAGGTACTTTATTCTGAGGAAAAAAAGGAACAATTCTTTGACTTCACATAAGATAACAACCAAAATATACCAAGGAAACAGACTGTATGAGATGTTTAACTGCTGAAATATAAACTTACAAGTATATATATTCTCCATTTGTAAACACTTAGCAGTATCTAATATCTAATTGTCATGAATCCATTTAAAATATACCCTTGGGAATTACCCACTCAAAAAGCATTCACACAACCCAGAGCTTCAAGAGTTAATAACAACTTTTCTAAAACGAAGCCAATGCAAGATAAAACCTAAATTTGCTTGATCTTTAAACCAGTTTACATTAGCTCAGGATGTTATATAAACACAGTTAATTTCATCATGTGTAAGATAAGCATCAAAAACCTGAAAGAGAATTCCTCTCACAGAAGAAGATGCCTCAGTTACAGAGAAGAGGAGAGAGAATTTAATTTTCAAAACTCTCCTGGAGTTATATTTTCTTTATTATTTTTAAAACTAAAGCCAGAGCTACTTCACATTTCTCAGAGTTGGGTGTCAGTCAATCCAAACATCTAAATATTAGCTGATGTGTCAACAATTATGCCTGAATCATATCTACATTTACCATAAAGTATTTATGTTCAAATTTAAATGAATACTTTAAAAATACAGTAAAATTATTCACATTCAATAGGTAACTGCTTAAGAATGTATCTAAAATGGGACTTTAAGTTTGCAGATAAAAAATTCACTTTTGCACTCCACTGAAACAGAGGTTCACTAAATCCTCCTAAAATTCCTGGTACTAAACCCTGGCCAGTGCTGGGGTAACAGAGCACAAAATATCCACTGACACTCACTCTCCAAAAAAGCACAATTTGCCAAAGAAATAGATATCTGCATCTTATTTCCAAGCTTCCCACATGGAGACTGGGTTCTTGGGATAATTGGGAGGGCCCTTGGAAGGATCCCATTAGGAAGGAACAGGAGAGAAAACAGCACAGAGCAAATGAGGTACAACTGACCCAAACAAACAGCATTTCACTTCCTGGTTAATGCTTGGGATGATCTTAAAAATAAACCAGCACATCCACCTCTTCCTCCAGGATTATCAGTGCCTGGCCCCAGGGAGGCATCACTCACATCACCCATAGGGAATTCTCTGCTCCTGTCATTCCCCAGTCATGGATGTGGGGAAAGCTTTTGAAAGCTCCCATGTCAGGAGAATGTTTGAGTTCCTTCACTCCACTTCCACTGAAAAAAGCTCAAATAAACTTCACTGTCACTTCCACGTGGGTTCCACCAAGTTCCATGAAACCACAACTCCAAGCCAAGTATGGAAGCACGTCCTGAAATCCACCACGTGCCACCACTCCCTGCACCTCCTTGGGTGTGATGGTGAAACCCCTCTGTGCAGACCCTGACCCCACAAAAGGGGTCAAACATCTCCTCTGTGCCTCCTCACCTCCCCACCTTCACCCTCACCACCACCAGCACAGGCACTGCCTACAAAAATAGCACAGAGCTCTCCATTTTTAGGATGAAATGTTTTAATGTGTCTGCTCGGGCTGGAGTCAAGGCTAGTTTTTGGATGAGACAGCACAAAACCCAAAACACGTTAAATTCTCTCTTGCTTCAAGACTGCACATATCCCTCCTGGCCAAGGGACAATTTAAGAAAATTCATAACTATTTCAGAAAATTCCTAACTCTCTGCTCAAATAACACAAAAATACTTGCCTTAACAACAGGAAAAATGACTTCATGAAATCTACATGGTACTCAACGATTAAAAAAACCTGTTCTCTGGTCCTGTCATTTTTACATTCTTACAATAAAATAACAGCCTTGGCATCCTGCTTTTCAGAAGAAAAGACCTACCTCTTTTGACTTTCCAAGCACTTGAAAATTTTAAAAGAGAAAAACTAAAAAATGCTGACCGTGTAATAGCTGGGTATTCATGGTGGGTGGAGAACATGAAAGGTTACAATATGGATCTGTGCCTACGCGTTTCTTTTCAACTTGAGCAGCATCCTCCTGCTTCTGCTAACTCGGCAATCATACAGCTGACAGATTTCTGGGTTTTCTAAATAATGCATGGGATTTTCTTTTAACATGTCAGTGCAAAAGTATCAATTCTGCCCCTGTGTCGTTTGTGATGCTGATTTTCCTTGACAGCATTCCATTAAACCAATGAGTTTTTTCCCTCCTGATGGTTCCTTAAATATTCCTCCGAGTGATGTATTTGTGGTTTTTTAAACAGATTGTGAAGGATGTTTGCATTTGTGAGAAAACTGCATGGCAGGTATTGAAGGGAAAGAAGGATAAAAAGATAACACTTTTTTTTTCTACAAGAGAGCTTTTTCTCTGATCTTCATATGCCAAAAGCTTGGGTGTTTTTCCTTTCTTTTCTGCCTAACTTAGCTCCTTGTCTGGAAATTAAGCAACAAGACTCTACATACAGAATAACATTTTGACTTCCTAAGGAAATACCACTGAAACACTTAGTACTGTTTGATATCTCTCCTGGGANGCACACACAGCTCCTGTCACGACTGCCACATGCTGATCCTTCCCTGCCCAGGTACCCTGAAGGACATCCAGGCAACATCAGCCAGTCTCTATTTCCCAATCTATCCTACCTCACACTTGTACAGATTACCTGCTGCCATGCCATTAAAAAGAAAAGCTCAGGTTTCAACTAAGTTCCAAATCCCCCTAAGCAATGACATGCTGATTTCCAGAACTCACTTCACCTGATTTTGGGGCTGCACAAGGAAGGAGCTCATCTTTGTCAACACTTCTGTGCAACCAGAGAGCTTTTGTTCTATTTATCTTATTTTCACAGAACAACAAATCTGGCTACATGGCTCCAGCTGCTCACTGCAGCCCTTCCTTACTTCCCAAGCAGAGCAGGAAAGTCACCCCTGGCACCCCTCAAGTGCCACCAGCACCAAGTGTCCCCTCCAAGGACTCACCTGGAGGAGCCAGACAAGGAGGAACAGATCACAAAAAACTTACGGTGACTGTGAATTTGAGATTTTAAAGGGATGGGTTTCTCCCACATCCAGACACTTTTCTACCTGGTTCTCCAAATCCCAAACCTTCCTGCCCCAATCCCAGAAGATGGAGAGGGACACTGAGCCCCAAGGAACAGCCAGCCCAGGTCGGCTGGACTGGGGGGCCAGAGAGGCTCCAGTGCCAGATTAAAGAGGAGATTTTCAACTGCCAGAGAAGTTTTGCTTCAACACTTCATATGATGAGTAGGAAGGTGCAAAAAAATCTCTTTCTCTTCTGCAGAGAGAGTGGAAGGAGGACATCAATGTTCAAATGTGTAACAGCGTTCTTCACAGCACTGTGAACTGAAGCATTGCTTCAATTAAAAAATATCTGCAAATTGAACTTTTTGGGGAATTTTTCCCCCTATATTTTCAGTATTAACTCTTGTAGCATTAGTTTTTAGTAAGTTATTTAGAATATTCCAGTATCAAACTCCACCATTACTGAGATTATTGTAACATCATGAAAAGGAGGTAGGAAGGACCTGATGGCAAAAGCACACCAGCTGGATTAGAAGCAGGAAAAAGAAGTTGCACTTTTATCCCCCACTTCCTCAGACACACTTGTAAGGTCCAATTCCACACCTGCAATTTGCCAGAGAACAACACAATAGCTGAGGAATTAGTCACTGATCGTGTTAAACTGAGTTAAAAGTTCAGATTTTAAACTGACAGGACAAATTCTGGCTTCAGACAGAGAATTCTTAGAAGTTTCCATCATCACAATGATGCACAGAGGAAGAAACTGCAGAAGTGACAGGCTAGGCATCAGTAAGAAGCAAACCCAAAATTATTTCATACTTCACCAGATACAGATGGGGATTGAGATGAATATGCCAAGACATCCTCAACACTTTTTTTTATTATACTAATGGCCTGCATATAATGACACACTCGCAAAAGAATCTGGCAATAAAGCTTCAGGACTTAATACTGCTCAATTACATTTTTAATCTGAAATAAACAACAGCAAAAAGAGAGTATTCCACTCATCTATCAGACTGGGGGATGAGCAGGAAGGCACATACCCAAAACTGAAATATTCAGTGGCATTTAGGAAGTCAATGTGTAGCACTGAGGTAAAAACTTAATTGTTTTAAGTAAAACTGCAACCCTTTGAGTCTTTGTTACTGTAAAAAGAAAAAAAAAAATCAAAGGAAGCAAAAGGTCCTCGGCTCTGTACAACCATATTTCTGATTTGACAGCTACAATTATAATCATTCAGACATCTATTTCCCACAAACTCTCCACAGCCATAACCTTTAGTGATTAATTATAAAGTTCCAGGAGCAATAGTACACAGACTAATTTCCTAAAACAATAAAACACAGAATTTCTCATTTGGAGCTAAATGAAACACGAACAGGTTGTTATTCATGCTGAAATCTAGATGCAGAGTCATGTTGCAGCCATTACAGAAGCTATTAAACACAACCTCAAATGAAAGAAACTGTAGGTCNATCTCTTTGGGAAATTAAGCAACAAGACTCTACATACAGAATAACATTTTGACTTCCTAAGGAAATACCACTGAAACACTTAGTACTGTTTGATATCTCTCCTGGGAAAGCAAAACACATTTCTTAAATCATGCATGCTAGCTCCAAAAGCCACCAGAAGGAAATACTTGCTTTATTCTTTGCTCTGAGGTTCTGCACACACAGCTCCTGTCACGACTGCCATGTGCTGATCCTTCCTTGCCCAGGTACATCCAGGCAACATCAGCCAGTCTCTATTTCCCAATCTATCCTACCTCACACTTGTACAGATTACCTGCTGCCATGCCATTAAAAAGAAAAGCTCAGGTTTCAACTAAGTTCCAAATCCCCCTAAGCAATGACATGCTGATTTCCAGAACTCACTTCACCTGATTTTGGGGCTGCACAAGGAAGGAGCTCATCTTTGTCAACACTTCTGTGCAACCAGAGAGCTTTTGTTCTATTTATCTTATTTTCACAGAACAACAAATCTGGCTACGTGGCCCCAGCTGCTCACTCCAGCCCTTCCTTACT
>VZTT01024720.1:124012-156187 GCA_013400855.1 Buphagus erythrorhynchus
GGTGACTGTGAATTTGAGATTTTAAAGGGATGGGTTTCTCCCACATCCAGACACTTTTCTACCTGGTTCTCCAAATCCCAAACCTTCCTGCCCCAATCCCAGAAGATGGAGAGGGACACTGAGCCCCAAGGAACAGCCAGCCCAGGTCGGCTGGACTGGGGGGCCAGAGAGGCTCCAGTGCCAGATTAAAGAGGAGATTTTCAACTGCCAGAGAAGTTTTGCTTCAACACTTCATATGATGAGTAGGAAGGTGCAAAAAAATCTCTTTCTCTTCTGCAGAGAGAGTGGAAGGAGGACATCAATGTTCAAATGTGTAACAGCGTTCTTCACAGCACTGTGAACTGAAGCATTGCTTCAATTAAAAAATATCTGCAAATTGAACTTTTTGGGGAATTTTTCCCCCTATATTTTCAGTATTAACTCTTGTAGCATTAGTTTTTAGTAAGTTATTTAGAATATTCCAGTATCAAACTCCACCATTACTGAGATTATTGTAACATCATGAAAAGGAGGTAGGAAGGACCTGATGGCAAAAGCACACCAGCTGGATTAGAAGCAGGAAAAAGAAGTTGCACTTTTATCCCCCACTTCCTCAGACACACTTGTAAGGTCCAATTCCACACCTGCAATTTGCCAGAGAACAACACAATAGCTGAGGAATTAGTCACTGATCGTGTTAAACTGAGTTAAAAGTTCAGATTTTAAACTGACAGGACAAATTCTGGCTTCAGACAGAGAATTCTTAGAAGTTTCCATCATCACAATGATGCACAGAGGAAGAAACTGCAGAAGTGACAGGCTAGGCATCAGTAAGAAGCAAACCCAAAATTATTTCATACTTCACCAGATACAGATGGGGATTGAGATGAATATGCCAAGACATCCTCAACACTTTTTTTTATTATACTAATGGCCTGCATATAATGACACACTCGCAAAAGAATCTGGCAATAAAGCTTCAGGACTTAATACTGCTCAATTACATTTTTAATCTGAAATAAACAACAGCAAAAAGAGAGTATTCCACTCATCTATCAGACTGGGGGATGAGCAGGAAGGCACATACCCAAAACTGAAATATTCAGTGGCATTTAGGAAGTCAATGTGTAGCACTGAGGTAAAAACTTAATTGTTTTAAGTAAAACTGCAATGCTTTGATTCTTTGTTACTGTAAAAAGAAAAAAAAAATCAAAGGAAGCAAAAGGTCCTCGGCTCTGTACAACCATATTTCTGATTTGACAGCTACAATTATAATCATTCAGACATCTATTTCCCACAAACTCTCCACAGCCATAACCTTTAGTGATTAATTATAAAGTTCCAGGAGCAATAGTACACAGACTAATTTCCTAAAACAATAAAACACAGAATTTCTCATTTGGAGCTAAATGAAACACGAACAGGTTGTTATTCATGCTGAAATCTAGATGCAGAGTCATGTTGCAGCCATTACAGAAGCTATTAAACACAACCTCAAATGAAAGAAACTGTAGGTCTCTCTCCTAAAATAAAATGTTTTTCTCACTTATGAGGCTTCTGACTCCTTTGCTCTGTTCCTTTCCACCTCTTCTTAGTAAAAAAAAATTCAAAATTCAATTTTCTTCCTCATTTCACATCCCCATTTTATTTTTAATAGTCATTTAAACTAAGTCTAGAGCAAAGCAAACAGTTGGTGAAGGTTTCATGCACATGGAATTATCCTGGTGCTCCCTTCACAGCAGATCAAAGTTACAACGTGTGTATTAACTTCTAAACAAAATTCCCACTCTCTTCACGCCACACCAAGGAGTTTTCTGTAGTGAGTGTTTGATAATTCTTCAGTTATTTATTTGGTGAAAATGTACAGCCACCTTTAAACTCCTTTCATGGGGGTTTTCCATTTTGACACATCCTGCTCAATGTAAATCTTTGTAATGTGACCCAGCAATAAAGGAGGAACCCACATGTTACAAAAATTATCCCAATGTTCACGTTGCACATATTGGAAAGAGGGGAAATTTTCATTTTTAATAGGATTACTATTATTTCTTTCTGGTAAGGACTTATGGCTCTGTCTGCAAGCAACACTGCAAGCCAGAAAATTTGCTCTTGGCAATTTTACTGCACCAGGCAATGAAAAGGGGAAAGAATTGAGAAAAATCTGTATGGAACTGCCACCATACTCTTATTCCTGGGCCCCACAGTAACTTCAGCTAGTCAGTGGGAAGTTTTCCAAATATTTAAATTGAGCTGGTTGTAGAACTCATTGAATTGCTAAACCACAGAGAACTCCCTTGTAAACTGCACACTTTTGATGCACTGTCCAAAGGCTGGTGTGACAGTCCCCAAAAAACTTCTTGTTCCATGAGGTACCTAAAATAATCACATTAATGTAGATTCTCCCCACATGAGGTACACGAATTTTGCCCTACCAGGTAACACACAAAACCATGAGCATTAAAATTAAACTTTTGTACAGCAGCTTTTAAAACCCCCATACCAACCCTACATCTTTTCTGTATGAAGCTTCCTTACTCTTCTGTAGTAATTCTATCTTCAGTCCTTTTTCTTAGCATTCAGTGAACTTTCAGAATTCATTCTGAACTATATACAAACTATTTTATTTACAACCACTACATAGGCTTTTTTTCTGAATTCAATGTGCACTAATTGATTAGGGTCTGAGAGGTGAATAAGAAATACACACCCTACAGAACAGAAAGCTGGGGAAAGGTATAATGCATGGGTTAGATACCAGATTTCTTCAAATACAAATGAGTACACAAAATTAGCAAAAGGCAATACCACTTTTGGAAAGACTGCTTTGTGCATAATTTGTCATGAATTCAAAGTTATTCCTTTAGAAAATGAGTCTAAGACCTCCCAGCTGCTGCTTTATTGGTCTAATAAATTACCATTTTGATGGTAGGATGCATTTGCAGCTCACAGCACCCAGGCTCTGCCTTTGGAGCTGCAGGAATGCCAATGGGAGAGAGGGATGCCACAGGGATCACACTGTGCCTCTCTTCTTGAATTGGCAATGGAAACAAACTAAACAAACTAAACAAACTAAACAAACTAAACAAACTAAACAAACTAAACAAACTAAACAAACTAAACAAACTATGTACCCCAAGTGGCAAAGTGCAGTGCAGGATGCAGTAAAAAGTGAGGCCAAGGGAAACTGCCCTTACTGTAACAGGTATCAGACAAAATGGATCTGTCTTGTTCCAGGTTCTCTACACCGTCCAAGTAAAAATCTCTTCTATTCACCTGGAAGGACGTCAGAATAAACACAGATTTCCTCTCCAAAGGATCCATTTTGACTCTATTTTTGAACCCTATTCCTGGGGAGCTGGGACTTGGGGAGCTTAGTTCAAATGCATATTAATGTTTATAGCACAAGAACGTGCTCTGTGCCAGGGTCTCCTGCCCCAGGTGACTCCAGGCACAGCCAAGGATTATCATAAACCCCCTCCATGGCTGTGCTTTGCAAATATCCATTCAGGGCAAGAACAAAATGCAGAAATGCCCTGAGCTTGGTGATGGAGCATCCCTTGCCTCACCTTTCTCCAGTGACCTCTGGAGCTCAGGAGCTCCAACAACCTGACCTTTTGGAAACTTTACATCATTTACTGGAAAACTCTACTGCCAGTGGAGAAATCTTTTGTTATTCCAGATGTGTTTATGGGGCACTTTGAAAGGTCTGTATCCAGCCCTAATGAAGAAGATTCTTCACCAGTATTTTTCAAACACTTTGTGAAAGGATCTGTTAGAGGGAAACTGGAGGAATATGGAGGAGTGAGGGCATTAACTTTGATTTAGCCCTGGTAGAACAAAGCTTCCAAAAGACAAGAGCCCAAGAATTTGAGACCCAGGTGCTGAGAGCCCCAGGGCAGCTCAGGGACACAGCATCCCATACCTGCATTAGAATTGAGCTCTTCATTTTCTGACTCTGTTCCATTCTGACTCCCACTTCCATGAAGGCTGTTCATGGCCATAAGTTTCATTTTCTGTAGCTTCATAGCCTCTGCCATGGCAGCAGCTGTCAGACCTGGAAAAAATATAAATAAATAATATTCAGTGTCATATTGTACAGTGTGGCACTGCAAGTTTGATCAGAGCATTCCTTTCCAGTAACAAAAATCACATAAATTCAATTCCCATTCTTAGTCCAGTTAAGTAATGCTATCCCTGAACACCATCTTTGTTTTAAAGTCAAGTTACTTCAATACACCACTCTTAAGAATTTAAAAAAATAATAAATCTTTCATGTTTATTTTTTAACATGTATAGCATAAAGAAATATTTATTTAATGCTACCCCTTTTGATTATACTTTTAAATAAAATTTCCCTTCACTTTGATCACCTTGTCACTTTGATCACTTTCTGCTTGACTGATTTAGCTGCAACAAAATTTCTACAGCAGAGTAATATACAGTATTCCTTAATTTCAACAGTTCAAAGCCAATTAACATATAATAGTACAGCATTCATTGTTCTATTATGCACCCAAATATTGCTTTGTCCTTTTGGGAATCTGTTGGTTTGGATTAGTATTATTGTAACATGAAGATATTACATTGGAAATGTGTAGAAAAACACAATATGGATAGTTACAGAATCAATTCCACTTTTAAGAGATCATTAAGACCAGCAGAAATTCACATAATTAAGCAGAGTATTGGTAGAAAGTTTTCAAATTACTAAAACCCAATTAATTTCCAGTAGTAAAAGAGAAAAAGAAGAGTAACATCAGGCTACAGATTACCATAATTATCATGATTTTTTTATTATTATTTAGACTCCCAGTATCTATTTTTGTAAGTGCAAAGTTTTTATCATTTTGGCTTGGTCACTAAATAAAGAATCAGATTTTCTTCCACACAGTACCAAATTACTTTTACTCTGGACAAGATATGACCGAAAATAATCTGAAATTCTTGCAGGGAAATCCAAGAGATACGGGCACAAAACCAAAAATCTTTCTTTATTTTTATGGATTAAAGGGGTTTATTCTCCCCCTCAGTAGGACTTTTATTATTTGCTACCTAGTTCCACAAAATTACTGAATTGCATTTACTAAAACCCATGGTTTTTTTAGTGGTGGTGCCTGTTCTAGCAACCCACTAAGGTATCATACATCAAACCAGAATTAAATAATCTGCTTCTGGAAAGTACTGCTTACTGAGAGATTTCGATACTGATTAAAGGGAACTAATAATTTTCACACCCTATCCATAAATTACAACACTCTTCTAAAAGCTGCTACGAATTTGACATTCAGATTAGCTCTGCTGCTCCTCTAAAGGGCTTCCCAAAGTTCTCATTATTTCAGGAAGACTTAAGGAAGGAAGGAATCCAGGACAGCTTTTATCACACATGCATACAGCAATTTGGTCAAGTTCACCAAAGATGTTCTGATCACCATCAATAATTTTGTCTTTTAGGTTATTTAATGCAGCCCTCACTTCATACAAAAGACCACTATGCTGTAATTTTTTTTCAACAGCCTTTAAAGTTCTTTTACAAATGCTAGAGGTTTCTTATCAAGCAGATATAAAATCCTGATGTTTAAACTCTTGGTTTTATCTCACACACTCTCACTTAATCCATCACAGAATACATCTTCAATGATAAAACTCTCCACACACTTTCTGGAGAAGATGAAATAGTCTGCAAACCTTTAAACTTTTTTTTTTTTTCTTATGGAAAGGAAGTGGGATTGCTCTTTGAGTGAATTTTGCATTATTTTCAGGAAGTAAAAAAACCCAAGCATCATCACAGTTCTGAGGAATTGACTGTTTTCAAGATTACCAGGCACCTTTTCATGTTTTATTTTGAATCCATTTTCAAGAATTCACAAACATTTTAATGGTTACAAAAATATAGTGTCAGAACATGGAGTTTTTTCTTGTAACATTTTAGCATTTGTATGTACCCAGGGATGCAGAGATAAACCAATATTCCAGTGTTTCCCTCAGGGTCAGTATTTATACAGGTTCTTGATATAGACTGGAAATCATAGAATTTAATTAAATAAGCTAAAGAGTAAAGAAACTATTTATAAGGAGGTAAATGGGAAATTCAGATGTTTAGCAAAATGTTCAGAGAAAGGACAAGAGAAAAAAATTACCCAGGGCACTGTATTTAAAAAAAAAAAAAGAAAATCCCCCAAACCCTTCTACTGAACAGTTGTACCAGAAGTGTACTGAGGGCAGAAAGGTACCACAGCACCAACAGAAAATAAGAAACACAGTCCCCAAATCACCAGGATGCCGCCTGCAGAAATTAAAGGTAATTATTGTCAGGCATTTCTGAGCTCCCTAACCAGACACAGCTGCCACAAGGACACCAGCCAAGAAACAGTGATGGATCAGAAAATGTGCTGTGCCATCTGCCACTCCAAAGTCACTGCAGCAGCAGAAGTTTCAGGAGTAAAACACAGCCCTAGTGCAGAAAGCACCAAGGTGCTGCACAGCCACAACAGGCTTGAAACAGAGCTGAGATTATCCCAAACTCAGTGTCTGCAAAGTCTTGATTCACTCACTCACTCACTCACTCACTCCCCAGTCTATGTAATTTCTTACTTGAACTGAAAGTCACGGAATCTCTGAGGCATTTGAAAAACAATGTCTGAGGCATTTGAAAAACAATGTACTAATTCCTCAGCATCTCTGAGAGATAACAAAATTGAGGCTAAAGCAGTAAGGGGGTGCAGCTGATTGAAATGATTGCAGGAAACAGGTAACACTGGCATAATGTCAATTATGTACTGCCGTGTTTAATGTTACTGGAGCTAATATTTAATGTAACTATTAATAAAACTCCTTTCTACAACTGACTCAGCTTGGGCTGGCTGTGGAGAAGAGGGCTATTCTTCAACTGACTTATCTAAGGATCTACAAAGAACTGAAGAATCATTTCCATCCTCTTGGATGAATCATTATCAGCAGTAGAATCTCACTTAGAGCACCTCACTTTGAAAAATGTCCTGGGAACTGCTGTAACATCTATCCCTCTACCTCCCCCTAAAAAAAAAAAAAAAAAAAAAAATCACTAAGAAAATCCAAGTGCTGGGTTACATACTTCAAAGCTTAAAGCTTCTGGTTTTTCCAGGCTATTTACAGTTTGAATTTTCCTTTCTTCAGTTACCTTCTGCCAGCTGTAATCAGTCAGGGAACACCCAGGAAATAAAGTGTGGATGTTTGTTGTCAAACAGGGACATCCTTCCCAACACCACAGCATGGTCAGGATGGCTTTTTGGCAAGGCTACCATGGCCCACAGTGGGACTGGTGCTGCTCCAGTATCCCCAGTTACTGGGATGGCAGGAGCAGCTCCTGGTGGGACCTCTGGGAGAGACAGGGAATCCAGGAGCTGTGTTCTGCATGCAGGGATCCCATCCCAACTCAGGAACCTGAGGTGTGCAGGGCAGAACCACCAGATGTTGTTATTGTTCTGTGAGCCCAGGTGAGCCAGGACACTGCCCCCTCCCTCTGCTGGGTCTGCAGAGCCCCTGCACAGCACAGGGACCTCACCCAAAATAACCCAAATAATCAAAATAACCCTTCATGGACACACAAACCACACACTCCTGACAGGCTGCACTGAAGGAAAATTCTGCACCTCTATTTTGGACACACAGATCAAGCCTAAGAACCAAACTGTTTTCAGATGGAGAGCCTGGATCCAAACCAGGGCTGCTCTCAGCTGGCTCAGCAGGGCACTGACTGCCCTGGAGATACCCCAGGGCTTGGGGTGCTGGAGATGGAGCAGAGCCCCATGTCCTGGGAGCCTGGCTGCTCTGCATGCCCTGAGCACATCCCCTGCTCCTCCAGACACAGCAGCTGTGTGACTCAGAGCCTGTGAGCACCACACAGGCTCCTCCACCCCTGTCTGCACCCTGCTGCCTCAGTGGTTAATTCTTTACTCACCTGTCCCCATCACAGAACAGACAGAAAAACTCCTGCTTGTTATTCCTCAGTGAAGTCTCAAGAATTATTTCAGGAGAAGCAGAATTTTCACTGCCTGGCCCAAAGATCACAGCCCCAGATGTTTGCTGTCCCCATCACAGGGCAGTGCTGACCACCCTGAGCACCAGGGGACAAGGGGACAGTGTCCCCTGCCTCCAGTAACATCACAACTTATTCTTTAGCAAATACTTCCTGGTGTTTGGATAAGAATCCAAAACTCAACTGCATTCCGCTGGTGTCTTGGGTGCAAGTGACTCCTGCACATTTAGCACTGCCCAGCCACTGAAAATTGGATTTTGATGGTGAATACAAGGGCTCTGAGCTTTTCAGGTGACTCTGAGTGTCTGCTAATCTCATACTCCAGCTACAGCTATTTTTTTCCAGTTTCCTGATTAGTCAGACTGTGCCTCTCCTTCATATTAGTTTGAAAGCTTTTCTGTCAAAACTGTGAACAAGTAAATTAACTAAAGGAGAACTATGAGTAATCAAATCCTGAGGTTTGCAATTAATTAAATGAAATGGTGAGTCAGTGAACTGAAAAATGGTTTTATATTAAAACAAAACATTTAATTAAATTAACAGTCAACACATTGTAATTAATAATATTCAAAAGGAAAAATGAAACCCACTTTAGCTGTGCCATATTATTTCAGTGTAACAGTCAAGCATTGTGCATTGGCTTGTTTATTATTTGCATTCAAAGCTGCTATGGGTCAAGCATGCTGTGCTAAAACAGCAATGATGAAATATGTGGTACTATGAAATGTCAGTATGAGATACCATATTGCCAACAGTGAAAACAATCCTGAAACCTCCAACAAATTAGGCTTTCCAAGACTGAGAAGGAATGCTCACTTCAATTAAAATTAATAAGTAAATACATATAGTATACTTTACATTTTCAGAATGCCTGCAAAATTTTACTAATTAATTAATGTAAAAAATCACGTGGGGAAGTGAAGGCTTCTCTGTGGCTGAGATGAATCATCCCTGCTTAGTGATAAATTGGGAGGCAAAACCCAGCACTACACAAAGGAGTGGAACTGAATTCTTGGATAAGAATAGTAAAATGCCCAAAGTCTTAAAGCACTTTGGAGATGGGTCCAAATTAACAATTCTTGTTCCTGCAGATGTTTTTCATGCTTGTGAACTGACTCAAACAGAACCAGCACAAGGTTTAGCTGTAATGCATGTCCTGTTCTCAATGGTCTGTGAAGGTGCCCTGGCTACCACTTGGGAATGGTCACAATAATCCTAACATGAGAATTGTCTGAGGGACACAAGGATGGAACTCAGGGAGGAACTGGGGAGGAACTGGAGACAAGGATGGAACACTCAGGAGTAACAGGGGAGTAACTGGAGCCAAGGATGGAACACTCAGGGAGTAACTGGTGAGTAACTGGAGCCAAGGATGGAACTCAGGAAGGAACTGGGGAGGAACTGGAGCCAAGGATGGAACTCAGGGAGGAACTGGGGAGGAACTGGAGCCAGGGATGGAACTCAGGGAGGAACTGGGGAGTAACTGGAGCCAAGGATGGAACTCAGGGAGGAACTGGGGCCAAGGATGGAACTCAGGGAGGAACTGGTGAGTAACTGGAGCCAAGGATGGAACTCAGGAATGAACTGTGAGTAACTGGAGCCAAGGATGGAACTCAGGAGTAACTGGGGAGTAACTGGAGCCAAGAATGGAACACTCAGAGAGTAACTCAGGAGTAACTGGTGAGGAACTGGAGCCAAGGATGGAACTCAGGGAGGAACTGGTGAGTAACTGGGCACTGCAGGCTGGGGATGGATTTTGGTGAGAGCCCTGTTGTGGGCTGGGCTGTGGGAGCATCACCCCAGAGCTGGGAGGGCCCAGGCTGAAATCCAGGACACCCACCTGACACTGCCCAGCTGAATGCAGCCAACAGCCAAGAAATGCATCACAACACTGGAGCCTCTTTCATCTGTTCTTAGACCTGCAGCCAGTTGTTCTGGTATTACAACCCTATTTCAAAAACATGTCCTTTCCCGTGTTGCAACAGGAAAACTCCCCAAATGGCAGCAAGAACTGGTTTTTCAAGGAGAACATTTGAAATTCTGTATTTATCATGCTGCATGATCAAGACAAAAGAGAAAATGAAGACTCCTTGATTTATCTTAACAGGGCTTGGAGCAACCTGGTCTAGTGGAAGGTGTCCCTGCCCATGGGAGGGGGTAGAATGAGACCTTTAAGGTCTCTTCCAACCCAAACCAATCTGGGATTCTTGGATTCTCTAACCACACTCAGTTAATGAAAGCTGAGAAACTACTGAAGGTAATCCTTACCAAAACATTTCAGACAATATTTAAAAAGATTTTGAGTGGCCTAACATTTTTAAATACCACCACTTCAAAATGTCAAAAACATTATACTATGGCAAAAGAATCCTACTGAGGGGGAAAAAATTCCAAACAAATATTACTCATATTTGTCAAGAATTGTGAGAAATTAATCAATCTTTCACAGAGAAGCTCTAGTCATCTTGATAATGTCACTGTTTTTTCTTGAGGGACTTGATTCCCTGCTTTTGTGCAGTCCCTAAATATTCCCCAGGTAACTTCCCCTTCTGCAGTGCTGGATGGGGACAGACACACAGACAGCTCTCTTCATCCCACACAGGTCAGGGGATGCTCCATCATCACCCAGGCAGTGATGCTGGGGAAAACACTGATAATGTCATTTAAAGACTTTGCCAAATGCTCAAGAGATCAGAATTAGCGTTGCACAAATGTTTCTGATGGCTTGATTTTGCAATCCTGGTAATTTCTGTTTAACATGGTATGCCTGCTCACCTTACTTTAAAATACAATTTCATGCAAAAGTTCACATGAGCATAAAACAAGATTAAAACCCCCAAACATCAAAACATCCCTGCCACTCTGTGGAACAATTCACAGAAGCAACAGGTTGTCACTCTCTAATTTCACACATATTTAGACAGTAGCAAGAGCCCTGATTGTTACAAATCTGGGATTCTGCTTTGAACATGGGGAGAGTTCCAGATGCTTTCATCCCATGTCTGTCTCTATTATTCAAGCTTCTCACCCCACTCATAACCTCTGTCCTGATCTTACCCTCCCTGACATCCATCTGAAAGACTGGAAACATTTTTAATGTGAACATTTTCCATCAGGAACCTGGGATATTCCATATCCCCTATCCACATGAGGAAGTGATGACCCAAGAGCTGTCAGATTTCCCATCTAGACTCAAGAGGCTCAGTTAGAAGAACACAGAAATTTTAATCCCAAATCTGTGCCTAGATCTGTAAGATGAGCACTCCTGCTCAAGCTGATGCACAGCAAACCCAGCTGTGTATTTTACAGTTGGCTTCCTATCCAAAAAGGCACCTGCATCCCATGTGAAACTAAACTGCAGCTTCCCCTGTTGGAGGAAAATGGGAAAATCCGAACTTCAAAAAGCACTGAGAGGGTTACATTGCTTTTTTTCCATAATTCTTACAGTGGGTCTCATGAGAATTGATTAATTTTGTGACATTTTCTGCTCTTTTTTACAATCTATGTCATGAGAATGATTTGTCAAGGCTATAATGCATAATACTTTTAGAATTCTGAACTGCTGTGACCTTTACCTTCTCCTGTACATTTGATTGACTGACCATCCCACTTTGGATGTACAGCTTTCAGAAGATGGAAGCACACGCCAGACACAGCAGCCATTGAATTACCACTGAAAAAATCACAACCCCTTGATAACTTTTACATTCTTCAGTGCAGATCTGATGCAATTTTAGTCATGTCTTGAAACTTTTCGACAAAAATTGGAAGCTTACAATATTTAAGCAGTGTTTTCAAACATCAAGTGAGTGACAAATTTATGCATGAGGACTCTGATTTCACTAAGTAAAATCAATGCTCATAATCACCTGAACTCTCAAACTATCTGCTTATGATTTCATAATGCTGTCACAGACTAAAGATTGCATTTCTAGGACTAAGGACTTTCTAAGGATTCAAAAAATTAAAAACTGAAGCAGAAATGTGTTAAATTACCTCCCTGAGAGCAACACAAAATAAGTTCTATTTACAGGAAAAAAATATTAACTCTGAAGTGCTAAACATTCAGAAGTCACAGGAAAAAAGTAGTGGTCACCATCAGCATTTGCTTCTGACTGGTGGACTTTGTTATCCATTTTAGAATATTCTTGGGTTGCTGAGAACCTACAATTATGTTGTCAATATATAAAACCCTCACAGTCCTCATCCTGACCATGCACTTTCTGTTACTTCTCTATAATCACACAAGTCTGCCATGGTGCACGTGCTGCCATCTGAAATCAGAATTTGCTGGTTTTTCTCTGCATTTATTCCTTTCCCATTACATCAGTTTCTGTGGGCTTCAAGCACCTGTCCATAAGCAGTGATGACAGAAGGGAAATGGCAGAAGTTCTTGGAAGTCCTTTCAGCTAAGTACCAAAAAGTATGAAAGCTTATCTGGAGCTGGCACAAATCTCCTGAGTTTGTAAAATTAATTGGGCTGGAAGGTCTTCTGAGAATAAGGATATCTTTGTGAGTGATTTCAAGCTACTTCCTACTTGTGACAGGAAAATACCATACAAATATTTGTTTTGTATCAGATGACACATGGCAGCTACATCCCAGCTGTCCCAATCCACACTTTTTAAACGGTGCATTTCAAGGATTTTAAGTGAATAGTGAGTTCCATAAACTCATCATGCTACAGTATTTCACAAAAAACCTCAACACACTGCCAGGATCAGCACTGCTGGTAGAGACTGGATTGTTAAAGTATGGTTTGTGAATTTGTAGATCCATCCCCTACACGCTGCTGCTTCCACAAAAGCCACTTTCAGGACTCTGCCAGAACACAAACAGAATGCTCTGATCCCACACAGCTCTTGGTTACTTAAGGCTGAGAAATCTGTGGTCAGTTCATAAAACCTACAAAAATATTATGCTTATTTGAAGCACAATAATCTAGGGAAAGAAAAGAGAGAGCCCAGACATTCCTCTCCAAATGGCATTAAATTAACACAACCTCAAAAGATTCAAGTTTGAAAGCAGCATCATTTAGGAACAGAAATTCCTGGAATGTTCTTCTGAGATCTAGAACCACTTTGCAATTCTGGCTGTTGAATTAAAGCAAAATATCCGTGTTTTAAGATCATTTGAAAACCCACAACTTATTCACAGTGAAAAATATTTGGGGATGGCATTAGGGGATCTCCAGCTTCAAGGAGAACCTATCACATTTACAATTACTGTGATCAGGCAAAATGCAGAGAATGTGATCTAATAGAGTATTCATTTGGGAATGTCATGTAATTCTCAAATGAATATTCCATTAATTGCTCAGTGTAAAATAAAGTAACATCAGGGGGAGCAGAGTTTTCTTAAATACAGAAGAACAGATCTAATAGACAATGATCAATTAATACGTGAGCAGCTCAGTATGCTAAATAGAAATCCTAACTGTCCTAAACTGAAATCCTAATTTTATTCCCCNATGTAAAATAAAATAACATATGGGGGAGCAGAGAGCTCTACATCTTCAAATAAGGACTCCACCTACTGCCACATTCTGATCTCTTTTTACACTTTTGTCTTAACAAAACCTGTTGGGTTTCTTGTTTGTTTCCCATTTCATGGAGTGGAAAACCACATTCCTCCGAAGCACTCACAGCCTGATCTTCAGCCAGCACCCAGGAATGCAGATTTTGCCACCAAATCCCTTGCACCAGTGCTGGCTGGTTGTGGCAAGAAGGATGCTGTGGTACCCTGGCTGTGAACCACTCGGTTCTCTCTCCTTGGGAAGAAGGAAATGAAACATTCTGGATGAGCTCCTTCCAGCTCCAGCAGGGTCTGGACAATCCCAAGGGCTGCACCTGAGGAAGGACAAGCTTCCATGCAATGCTCCAACTTGCACAGCAATTCCTGTGGCAGGAGCTGCCCAGACAGCCCCAGAGCTGAGCTGGGGCTCTGGGCTCCTCTGGAGGGGGTGATGGATATGTGCAGCCCCACAGTGCCCAGGGACAATGAGGAGGCTGCCACAGGCTGCACAAACCAGGTGTAACTTCAGGGAATGCTCAGTAAAGAAACAAAAGAGCCCTGTTTTCCTTTGGGGCATAAATGAATGACTATTGATCCCACAGCCAGGGTGTGAGGAATGTCATTATGGAGGAGGGAGTACCTTTACTTTCTTAAGCATTTTTTTTTTACTTCTGATAGTTCTGATCTCTCTGTTTTTAAGTCACTTTTCTGCAGCTTTGCTGAAGCTTATTCATGCACATTTACTTGCACAAATAACATGGGAGACAAGTAATTTAGTCCCAATAGGTTAATATCACCTTTGTTTATGAAGTTATGCCAGAATAGCTATTTCCATTTTACGCTGTGCAAGGTAAAGAACATTTTTCAAAACTGAGACACTGACTGGAAGCTTATTTTCTTGTTCCAGGTGGTGAATAAAAATAACACATAGAAGATGAACTACACCATTTTTAAAATCTTAAAGGATATGTCTCTACTCACTGGTCAAGCTGAATTAACTTCCAGTCTCCAAGCCAAATGCAGGCTTGAGGAGGAGAGGAATAATTTAGTTACTGAATTGAAACACTGAGTAATCTAAAATTATGCAAATATTCTCTTTGCCCTTGCAAATCTTTACATACTAACTCTACTGGTCTTTACTCCTGACTTTGCACCACTATAGCAGTTTCATTTCTTCTAGAACTATGGCAACAAACATTTTTAGCTCAGGTTTTGTGCAATTACTTCAGTAGTCAAAGTATGTTCAGATTTTAAAATAGATTCTCAGGATTTTCAAAACTGAAATTAAATAAATTTACTTTAAAAATAAAACTGCATTTAATATAAATGATGTCCAAGATGTACTGAGATATTTTTACTCAATTCAGAAAAATACTGCAGGTATCTTTCATCCTGCTTTTCTAGAATTCTACATTATATAACTAACCCCTTGAAAGCATTCCTTTCACAATTATTGTACTCTGCAGTCCTCAACCATTTCTCAAGATTAATACTGTACTTTTTGCAGCTCTCTGTTTAGAGCTGAGAGTTTTAAATCTACTTTAAGGCCTTTCCCACACTGATAAATTCATTATTATAAAGTTATCTAGGTGATATTCCAATGCATCCCCAGTAAACATTTAACTCTAGTTTTAGAAGCTTAACATGCAAAACATCTGTCAATTTTGAAGTTTATTAAAAAGACAAATCCTGCTTCTTCTATAGATATTTCTTTCAAATAAATCTTTCCAATATTTATCTACTATATCCTTTAACTGACATTTCCCTAGAAGTAGCATTACATTGATAAGAACAGATCTAATAGACAATGATCAATTAATACCTGAGCAGCTCAGTATGCTAAACAGAAATCCTAACTGTCCTAAACTGAAATCCTAATTTTATTCCCCTCCATATTTTCAGGGAACTGGTATGGATATTAGCTCAGGTACTCAGTTCCTTGGGCTGAGGATGGATGTGAGACAGACTCCCCTAATGTGAAGGAACTTAAAGATGACCAAGAAACTTATTTATATTCTCTTCAGGAAATAAATAATTTGTCCTTATTTCTTTCAAAAAGCCACCAAACGGCTCATACTTGAGGAGAAAATTAACCTCTTTACTGATTAATCACTAGGCAGCTTTGACTGGTGAAGAGAAAATTGTATTCCAAATGAACAGCTACCTGTTATCAAATTACAAGGCATTCTCATCAAAGGACCCAGAAATGCAGCACACTGACCAGTTAACGTGTTTCCACTGACCTGGGGGGATTTTTCCAGTTAACAGCTTCTGAAGAATGCTGCCTTTTGATTCTTGTCTCTGACACAAAAATGATTGTCCCATTTAGCCACTGCTCTATCACATACATCAGAGAATCCTATTTACTCACACGCTACTGGAACATTAAAACACAATACTGTGATTGTCTCTGGAAAAAAATTCTAAAGATTGACTTTTTTCCCCTTTTTTTTTTTTTTTTTTTTTGTAAAGGGAGTAAGATCAAAAGCTAACTTTAATAGATGTTTGACTAAGGTCACACTCCTAGGAAATGGAACACTGAAGATGAAAGAGAACAAATAGATTTGGTTTTTGATCTCAGCCAAATGCATTTGGCATTGTTTAGCTTTTATAAATACTTCAACTTTAGGCCATATCTGACTAAAATGAATTGGTTGAAGGTTTCAATAGTTTGGTAAGACTTTAACATGTACTAACATTTGGAAAACATCTGAAGTATTTGGCCAGATTTTTTTCTTAATAGAATGACGTCAGGTCAAGTCTGAACACTGTTGTTAAGGCTAAATGCATATAAACAATTTTAAGAATATTTTTTCCTAACGTTTGGCTGATTTAAGAGTTACCATCCACTAGTGCTATAAAATCAGGACCACTGGTACTTCTAGCAAGATATTTCAGGGGGAAGTGCAGAGCACTGAGAAAATGTATTGGAATACTCAATTAAAACAAGCAACTGTGTCCCTAACCAAGAGTGCAGATTGGACCCTTTTCCCAAATTATTTCACAGTCCTTGGGGACATCCACATTTGTAATCTAACCAGGAGTAAGAGAAGAATAAATTACAATCTACAAACTGCTACTTTCAAATCTGTCAGCAATAATGGTGTTTGCTAACTGAAGACAACTGGCTCAATTAGGGAAAAGATGAGATAACACCCATTAAAGCAATATGCTTAAATCATTACTATTGCTAGAAAAAATTAATTATCATTAGTCATCAAAAGAACTGCAGAAACCTCTAAACCACTTAGTAGGCTACAGAGTCAAACTTTCCAAAGGAGTTCCATAAGCCTTGATAAAAATCAGTGATGGCAGGAAATGCCCCAACCCCAGGGTTCAAAACTGCCTTTTTAGCATTTTGATGAAAATGAATGATTTACATCACAAACTGTATCACAATACAAATTACTGTACCTGAGTTATGCAAACATTTCTCCTCAGAATCTTCAGAAATGACATAAAGGGAAGAACTCCCTGCTCCTACTTTCAAATTATTCTATCACTGTATTACAGCAGTGATAAGGAGCTGATACAAAAGCTGAGATATTTCCCAAGACACAAAGTCAGGTATTTATCATCATTAAAAGAGACACACCTGACCACAAGCCCTAAAGGTAAAGTAGGGAAGAGGTGATTCCCCACACACTTCTCTCAGTACCTTTCTTCAAGACCACTTAAAACCCACCCCAAAGGCACCTCTCCAACCTCCAGCCACAAATTTAACCACACCAAGGCTCTTTCCTTCTTTACACTCTTTATTTCTTAAAAAGGGAAAATATCTCAAACTTTCCTCTCTTTTGTTTTAGAAGGACATGGCCTGTTACACCTTTTGCTGTTATTTATTTCTTTCTGTACCACATTTCTGCTGCTGAGGCAAGAAGTGATTTGCTGAGCCCACCTGGACACTGAGATCTCTGCAGACCAAAACCCCACTCAGCTGAGCTCTGACCCTCCCAGGCACAGAACACCTGCACCCAGCAGCACTTTAGCTATGGCACTCCCAGATATTACAAATATCCACCTGCCCTTATTCACTGATCCTACCTGCAGGACCTCACCACGCATCACAAATAAACCTGGTTTGTTCCTCAGCACCTCAGTTCACTGAAAAAATGAACTCTCATCCTGCAGATCCCACCCAGCCAGTACTGACCCACACTACTGCAGACCTGATGCTTAAAAACCCCTGCCTAAAACCAGAAGGATTAGTGATTGACAGAGAAATAATACAAATCTAAGAAGGCAACTCAAACTTCACAGCAACACAGAAGAGCTGTTCATCAGTGTTAAAACACCTGATTTTCACGGACAGAAAACAAGGATGGAAGCCATGGAAGCAAGCTGGATATTAGGATATTAGCTCAGGTGATGTAATAATTTTAGATAGGCTGCTATCCACCTCACATGGAGGGGGTTGTCTTTTATATATATATATGTATATATGTAAATATATGCTTCCACTGTTAACAGTTTGTTGATCAACACCCAGTGTGGAATTTCCTGTTTCTCCTCAGTTGTATTTTTAAGTTGATTGAAAATTTTTGATTCTTCTTGAAGCCAGGAACATTTTCACTTCTCTACCCTTAAAACATGAAGCCCATGAAAGTTCAATAAAAACTTCCTTTGTTTTAGCAGTTGAATGTTTGCTATTCTGGATATCCCTCAAAGGACACAAAACCCTAAACATTGATTATACAGCACATTTAGGCATCACCAAAACAGGTCTTGGTCTCATCCATTTCACTGTCCAGCAGCACAAATCTGCATCTTGCTTTTCACACATTTCCTAGAGAAGATTAAGTTCATCTATCTAAAGATTAAACTGTGGAATTTGTGGTTTACTGGCATTTCCAAAGAAAGAAGATCAAGAATTAGAAACCTTCTTTACATGGCATGTTAGAAATGTACCGAATGACAGAAAAAAAAAATATAATTAAACCAATTAGTAGAATGCTATACAAGTTATTCAGATGTATGGTAAATGAAGCTGTATCTTCAGTCTTCCAACTGCTCTGCTGGTAGGCTCAAGTTTCAAAATATTGTGCTTCTTAAACAATGAAATGAATAAATTCTTCATAATCTTTTGTGTCAGGTTCTGTGCAAGAAAAGGAGTTTATTAAAAAACACGAGTGTATTTATGGATAAAAATTAACTTCTACCAAATGAAAACCAGAAGACTATAAAGCAAGAATCAGAGCAAAATAGTGCTTGATTAATTTGGTCCTTAGTAGGAATATAAAAGGACCAGCCTGTGGAGGATATCATAAGACTGATTTATATTACAAACCCTGAACTATTGAGGTATATGCTTATATATCACATTTTATAAGAGGCATCATGGGATCACACCATCTGCTACGGAGACATCAATAACTGCACCTTTTAAAAAATAACAGCCAGAGACCGAAAATGATCATGGGGAGGTTTTCTTTTTAACTATGGAAATTTCCCAGTGAAAAACAGGAGCCCAGGAAGGTGCAGCAGGACTGAAGGCCAGCCCTGGAGGGGCACAGGAGTCTTGGGGCTCCCACTCCACCAGACCCTGCAGGTACAGCCAAGGGCAGCCACATTTACTGAAGGTATCGTTATTTTACTTTTGTCTGCATGATTAAATATTTTTGTCCTTGAGCAAGAATATTTATTCTCCAGTTTTAAGTGCAAAAAACAAACTCCCAGCAGGAAATGAGTTATTCTTCCCTTCCTGAAGGAACTTGTAATATGATGAGCATAACACCACCAGTGATGGGATGAAATGGTGTTTTAACTATAGAAATAACAAATCTATTATGAATAATTCCCACCAGAAATCCTGGAAACTGGACAACCTGCTGCCAGTTCTTGTTTTATGCAGTGGAAACAGAAAATTAAGAGGGAGATCTGTACAACTGGATTCCAAATGGATTTACTCACAACTTACAGTTGCCCTCACTTACAGGTGCATAACTGTTCTACATTCTTGTCTTTTCTATTTGGCCAAACTGAACAGGAGGCAAAGATGTGTTGTCCCCTGACACATTAGGATTAATTACAGGGAAAAGTAAATGAGAACTATTTCATCTTCAAAGTGCTTTCCTAAGACATTAACACCTAATAATAGTATTAAAGTCACATTATAGGTCTTTAATCTGTGGCAGTAATAATGCTGTCTAGTTTAATAAAAATACCCATTAAAATAAATATTTTGGCTATCCACTTTTAGGAGTGTGCAAAACTCTATTATTACCAAGTTGAAGACACTTTGGGATAGTTCAAACTAAATTTTGAGAGCAGCACTGCTGCAATAACAGCAACTTGGTTCCCTTTCCTTGCTTATCCATGTTCTCCTAGAGAGAAATGAAACCAGATTTATCAGGATTTCTCATGCCAATATTTCTACAAAAGAAACAAGCAATAAAAGCTGTCATGTATCTTGAAACCAGTAACTGAGTAAATAATCACAATGAAGCAGAGCTCAGGAATTGTGCACATCTCCTACAAAGCAGATCTGCACAGGTAAGGCAATACCCAGCTCACTCAGAGGTATTCCCCACCAAATTCTATTGGAATTCCAGCAGAGGGACCAGCTCTATTTCCAAACTCTAATAAAGTAATTGCTGTTTCACCAGGAATGCAATCTTTGAAACAGGAGTCCTTCAAGTCAAAGATTCCTGGCCCAACCAGAGTGACACAAGTGATTGGTACCAACTCACCTGCTGCTGCTGGAGGGATTCTGACACATTTCATCAAACAATTCACTGCTGGGGATATTTAAATGTTAGTAAATAATGTTTACTGCCATAAGAACTGCCCTTTTAATTTGCTAAGGAGTTTGAAAAGGCATCATAACTTCTTGCTGGGTTACATTTACAAAATTGAGTGTCAGCTTCCAAGTTTTGGGAGCTGTGATAGTTGAACATTCATCTGCAACACTGCAGGCACAGCATTAGCCAATGAGAGATTAATTAATTAAGTTGTTTACCAAGTGTAAGAAATAAAACAAGCATATTTTTGCTGTTGGCTTCACAGAAAGTGCAATCAGCATTTTCAGAGTGCAAGGTAGTCTCTCTTTGTGATTGTTTTTGGCTGGCTGACATTCTCTTGCCAACAATGTGCTCTTGCTTGCTCTTTTTTTTCAACTATTATTAAACTGAAATAGCTGAAAGGCTTCTAAATAATATTCCAGCACTGTATTAACTCAGGACATGGAATTCCCCTAATTTTGTTTATGAACTCCATGGCTCCTCTTTCCCCCTTTTCCCCACACAGCACCTTGGTACAGGGGCAGATGAGAAGCTGGATAATCTCAATTACAGGTGATGGCAGATGAGGTGAACTGGTACAAAGAACAATGTCTTTCATTTGAGATTTCTGCTCTTTATCTTTCTTGGAGAGCTCATTCCTGTTGGCCTGGGCTGCTGCATTTGATGAATGGGTCAGCAGCAAGGGTCTGTGTGAGCAAATGAGTAAGGTGCACATCCCATCCCTCAAACCATAATGAGAATCTTTATGAGATTGGATTCATGCTTTGAGATGATATGTTCCTGCTTTTTTACATATGACAATTTAGTTATCCAGTAACAGCATGAAGTGCCAGTACCAGCCATTCCTGAAAGCTGGGACAGTAACTCACACATGGGTGGTGCTACTTTACAGAGCTGTTTAATATTAAATTAATTTTTAAAACCCCATAAAACAGCAGTGAGACAGACTTTTCTAATCACAAGTGTTCAACCATCTTTTTGGAGCAACACAGCTGCTGCCAAAAAAGCTGGAGTTTCATAGGCAGAAAAATGATCTAAATTACCAAAAGTTACTCAGTCCTTTTTTCTTCTTAATTACCATGTAATGAGACCACAGAACTGATCTACAAGAAATACCTGTCTATATCTGAGAGCAAAGCATGACATTATTTCTGTTTAATTCCTGCACCCATCCTGTGTGTTGCCATATTTACCACAGGTGGGATGTTCTTTCTCTAAACCTCACTCCTGCAAACTTGCTACTCATGACAACTTGTAGAAAAAGTTGCAAAGTTCCCCCTGACATCCTGTGAGAAGGATCAAGGTGAGTCTCAAAAATTTCTCTCCTTAAAGCTGTTACAGAAGCTCCCCCCAAAACTGTTACCACACAAAGAAGTTTTCAGAAGTTCTTGGTGAGTTTTTCACAGAAGTTTATTACCCCTAAAAGCTGTTGGTGATGATTTAGTGACATGAACTGAAAATTATTCAGGAAAATCATTCTCTTTCTTTGCTCAACCCACGTTGAGTTTGTTCAAGCTTGTGTTCCCTCAGCAAGGCCATTGATTGATATAAATGATATTTAGCAGGTGAAGATTCATTCTTTCATCCTTTCTTTTTCATGATAAAAAAAGACCAAATTCTCTTTCAATTATTAAAAGCCAAGAATAATGATACCCAAAAGAAGGTGGAAAAGTACAACAAAAATACATATCAACTGTTATGGGTCTGGACAATGAAATACAAGAATATGATGAAGAATATACACAATCAGCACATAATTTATTGATCACCCCTTCTCCAACGAAGAGCCATCAGCTAGTTTAAAAGTAAAATTACATACTAAAATAACAGCAGAGAGAGATAAAAATTATGAGGGTCATGCAAGGGGAAAAAGATGTATCTTCAGCAAAGATTTTTAAATGAGATGGAGAGTCAATGAGGCAGAGAAATACAGGAAAGCCCTTCTATGCCAGAAAGAATTGCAGAAAAGCAGCTTCTTTTAGGATTAGTGGTGAAATGTGGAGTGGCAGCATGGGAAAGAAAACAAAAAAAGCAAAGCAGACACTCCTGAAATAAACTGCCCTAATCCTGCTTTTTAGAATGCCTATTAATTACATTAGCATAATGGAAGTTGTTTGAAAGGCCAGACAAAACCAGGAGAAGAAAATAAATTACTTGTGCTAACAGATGTGCTCACAAGTTACACGACTGCGAACATGAGCTCAAATTGTACCTAAGTCAGGGACTGCATCACCCAGCTCTCCCTGAGCCTTGCTGACCTCCTGCCCACATCCCAATCCCTGCCCTGCTCCTGCAGAGCATCTCCACAGCACATTTTGCTGCTTCCAACATCACTGGTGTCACTTCTGTCCCTGTGTCAGGGACCTGCACGTTCCTGGTCACCGGGTCCAGCTCGGGGCACTCGGGGTCGAGGGAGGGAAAAAGGCAACAGGTGAAAGAGAAATGGCAAGTGCTTGACCACAGAAATAAAAGTTCAAAGGATTTGCAGCAGGAGGCAGAAAGTTTAACATGAATGGGAAAACAAAAAGGTCATTTTCTAACAGCAGGGATGAAGAAATGCTGGGATGGTTTGCTGGGGGATGAACTCCCAGCAGCTGAATCCAGGAGCACCTGGTGTGCTCCTTGGTACTGGTGGAGCTCAGCTGCAAGTGCAGGCTTCTCCCAGCTGGAATTTCCCAGCCTAAAACGGTCAGCATGCTCCTGCAACACATTTCTGTCTGCTCAAGTGTGCAGCCCATGAGCAGTCCAGGTCCACAGGCTGCCCTCTGCACTGCAGATTTACCCCAGGGAGTGTAAAATTCCTTGTGGGAGAGTCAGAATCACTCCTTAGAATATGGCATGATTTGGGTATGGCTGTAAACAGACTGTTTGTCCCAATAATTATGTATGCAGATAGTTATTCTGGGGTTTTAACACTCCTGTGAAATATACACTTTGCAAGAAGAATTTTTCTAATGGTCTGTTTAGTTACACATGTCCCCTCACAAACATATATCCCTAGAAAAAAAATATTTAGAGCAGGCAGGAAGGTTTAAACCTGCCTAATGGCTGGTTTATATAAAATGTAGTAAGAAATTTATCTCATGACCATGGCAACTTCCAGGTGCCAGCCCACTGCACTCCACCAGCCTGTGAATTCTGGCACTGCTGAGGACACAGAACTGCCCAGGAGTGGGAGAAACCTCATCCAGTGCTCCATCCTGAGACAAACAAGGCTCAGCCCCCCACAGCTGCACCCACCACACTCCAGGTGAAATACTAAATACTAACAAGGATGAATTCTGTTTCTAGAGAACTGTATTGTGCTGATGGAGAATATTGTACTGATTCAGATACAACTTTTCACAACAATAACCATGCAGAGATGTGTTTGATGAACAGGTAACGACAACACCAAACTGAGCTGTTTTCAAATACTGCTTAAATGTTTTTCCTTCGATTGTCAAGTGCAACGAAATAAAAAAAAATAGAAATTATTCAACTGTGAAATCATATTTAAATCGAAGACTTTGTCTGGCTGTTAGAACGCCTCAGCCCAAGCTGCACTGCAGAGCAGTTCCTCAACCTGCACAGTTTGGATGCTAATTCAGCTGAAGCTGCTGTGCCAGAGCTGCTCTGAGCCTGCCCCAGCCCTGCTGTGGCTCCAGGAGCGTGGCCACAGGGATGGCAGTGCAAGCCCAGGACTGCATTAGCCAGGCTGTGAGCAGCTGATGAGCTGTGCTGATTCATTTCCAAGGAGATCTACTTGGAGATGACTGGGTTTCAATCCTTGACCTACAGAATTTTAAGCATCGCTTCACTCATATTAGAGATTTTGTATATAGACAAAATATAGATTATGGGTGACTTCTAAGTCAGCAGGAAAGAAAGTCCTTTACAGTCAAGATTATTTATTGTACTGAAGATTTGTTAAACAACAAAAATAAAAATAAAAAAAATCCTTTCCAACTCAACTGTAAATTAAGTTTAAAGTTGGTAGAACTGATTGTCGTTAAGTACATAAATAACTGAAGTGGGAATGGGGAGCAGTGTTTAAATATAGTCAGACATCAACAGTTTCTCCTATGAATTCTTCTATCAGAAATAAAAAACTCCCATTTCACATATTCAGTCTACTCCTCTCTCCTGTTTCTTTCAGTAAACAGCTCATACCTTGTTTGATGGAAAAAGCCTGAAAGAGAAACCTTAACATGATAAATTACCATTAAATTAAGGAGAAATTACAGCACCACAAGAAATCCACTGGATGGCTGAGGTTGGACAGGACCTCTGGAGATCATGCAAACCCAACTCTCCCCTTTGAGAGAGTCAGATTTGCCAGGACAGTGTCCAAGGATGGAGATTTCAGCCCACTGGGAGCACCCATCCTTCCCACCAGCTGCTGCTGTGATGCCCAGCCCTCCTTGGGAAAACATTCCCAAGTCAAACCAAAAATCAGCATTGAAAGTAGGCAAAACTATTCATATTATAAATAAGGAAGAGCCACATTTATGCAGAAAAAAGCACACTGGTTTAGCTAATGAGCACTAAGAGGAGAATGAGAGTATGGGGAGTGTTCTACCAGATCTCACCTGTGCTACAAACACTAACTCAGTTCTAAACATCTGTCTGCACTACACCTAGAAAATGCAGATTTCTTGTGGATCATGTGGGAAGGAAAACTATCCCTGTGACTGAGCCATCACTGCAGTCCCTGTCTTCATCTTTGTCACCAGCTCTGACACTGTCCCATGACAGGACAGCACAGACCCAGAGCCTCTGCTTTGTCTCCTTCCTCTGCTTAGAACAATTTAAAAATCCCTACAATTTTAACTTCAGTATTTGTTAGCACCTGCTGTCCAATGAGCACGTCCCAGGCATTTATTTTCCTTTCCCACAAGGAAGTTTCTCAAGTACATAAGTAAGGTAAACAAATGTTTTAGGTGACAGCAGAAAATCAAACTCACCCTTTGTTATTAACCACTGGGTTAAAATAACACCGCATTTTTTTATTTCAAGTATGAGTATTTACATGATGAAATAGGTCATTGAATTTCACGTGCTGAAGTGTGATTACAGTGCACTAACTTGTTCTTATCCTTACTATGACATCCCTAAATCAGTGACAATAGGTAAGTGCTAAAGAACACATCATGCAAATAAACCAGGGGGGCTGCCCCACAGACAGAACAAAACTAAACAAAGCTGGCAATACTTAAATATCAAGTTTGAGTTTGCTAATAGACTGCCATGACTGCTCAAGAGAAAATCAAATTTAGTATCAGAAAACACTATGCTAGGGTCAAACAAGAATATTTGTAATAAAACTTATTTCTCGTGCAGTTGTACAGACTACTATTTGCATGTACATTTTTGTATGTATATATGTATATATATGTGTGTATATATTTTTTTGAAATCTGATCTTTGATTTTAACCCCACAAAAAGAGAAATGGAAGAAAAACAGATTTCATTATAATGGAGGTCAAAAGAGCCACCCTGCATTTATGATCCCTGCGTGGTATTTCAGGTCAAGAGCTCCAAACTTTTGTGTTTCCCCTGGAAATGATCCAGGCCCTGTTTGCTCCCTGTACCTTAGTGCATTTTTGAGCCAGAACTTTGTGCAGGAAAACAACCTGGGCTAGGAAAGGCACACCTTGGGGAGGAGGAGGAAAAACAGCAATTGGAGATTGTCACAACTGTACCTCCAGCCCCTTTAGCTTTACACATGATTGTTGCAGCTTCAAGGTTCCATGTTACATCTTTAATTGTGGGCATTTAGCAGACTGCCTCTTATTATTAAGATACTGCTGAATTTTATTGTCAATGTGGCCACAGGACAAGGCTAATAATTACCAGCACCAGAAGCAGCTTGTGGTTTTATATTACATTGAGGTAAATTACACTGGAATTAGAGTGGATTACTTTTATCAAATGGGGAATAAGCTGTTAATTAACTCCCTGCTGTAGCAATCTTTTTCTGAGCTTGCAACTGTTATTAGCTTTAGATTAAACTGTTGAATTAATTTCCCACTTACTTACTATTTCAAGAGTTTTTAATTTACCTGGCAGCAGTTTTAATGGGAAATTGTATTAGTGAGCATAAATTGTTTTTGGGAAGGGTAAACAGTTTGTGATAATGTTTATTAAGTCGTTTTGTTTGAGCAAAAATATAATTGCAGTTTTAATTAGTGCATGGTTGTTGGAGTATTAGGTTTGAGATTACATTATGGCATTCTGAGGAAACAATCGCTCAGGTAATCCCAGCATTTATGAGTGAGAGCAAAGGGAAAAACTGGGTGAACACTGCCCTGGCCCTGGGAGTGCACACAAACACACAAATTCACACAAACACACACACCAATTCATAGAAATACACACAAACACACAAATTCACACAAACACACACTCCAATTCATACAAACACACACACAAATTCACAAACACACAAATTCACACAAACTCCAATTCACAGAAATACACACAAACACACAAATTCACACAAACACACACTCCAATGCATACAAACACACACAAACACACAAATTCACACAAACACACACTCCAATTCATACAAACACACACACACAAATTCACAAACACACAAACACACACTCCAATTCACACAAACACACACAAACACACAATCACAAGATTTTTCATGTTCAGAAAAGGGCCAGGTGGTCTCTCAGCTCTCTGTTCCCCTGCTCAGTCCCACCACTCCTCTCCCCCCTGCACTGTCCTCTCTGTAATATAAATTCCCTCCTCACGAGGATTTGTAGGAACTAGACACAATTCAGCTCTTAAGTGACCTGGGAAAGGAAAGTTACCTGGATCAACCCACAGCCCCATCTCCAGGGGCTGAACTGAGCAATCCACTGGCTGGAAAGAACATTTTCTGATAAAGGCTGTGGCTGGAAAAGCATTATCTAGCAACAGATGTGGGTGTAAGCAACTCCATCACAGCCTAAAAACAGCCATAAACACAACCCAATTAACATTTGTTCTTGGGGTTTGTTTCCCTCCATCAGCACTTTTTTCCCCTACTGCATTCGAGGTGTGGTCAGTGTTGGAAAACATCAAATGTTCTTCAAAAAGTCTGCAATGTGCCTTTTTTTTAATCCAAACATTAACATAAAAATGTTGAACTCAAGTTTATTCAATTAATTTTGGTTCTCAATTTATAAAGATTTTAGTATTCATGCAAAGGAAAATGAGAATTAAGATGCAATGTGCTGACATGGAGTGGAGTTTTACAGCCTTTTTAATACAGATGTAATTTTAAAAATAATAGGTTTAAAATAGTAAAAAACCAAAAACTAATAGTTTTGCTAAATTACCTCTTTATTACATGGTTTCAATTAGCATTCCCTCATCCTCCCACCCAACATGCAGATTGTTCTCTCGTTGCTCTGAAGGAAATTATGAGATGATAGGAGTACAGAAGATACTTCAACCAAATGTTAGAGCCTCAAATGAAAACACAAGTACACAGCATTCCCAGGATGATTTGTTGCAGCAAATTCTATAAAAGTTAACAGTTCCTAAAGATGTGTATAACTTATGGAGCATGGTTCTTGCATATGGTAATAGATTATCCTCCTAAACTCATCGGTTATTACATTTAATATGCACTATGCTAAAAATTACAAACAATAAAATGCTTTCATCCTGACTGTGGTTTTTCGTGTCTTTGAAGCCACCAGAAAGCTGAGGTGGTTTTAGTTAAGGTATTATTCTACAGCATGAGGAAAATGTTATACTACAGGTGCAGGGAAGATTTAATCCACATGTTGTGAGGTCACAAATGGATAAAAACAGTGGATTAATCCTTGGGTCCCTTCACTTCTGACTCTCCCAGTATGAAGAAAAATGGCCTAATTCTGAAATTGTATAGTTCCCTGTGCTGTCAACAGCTTTTATTTCATCTGCAGAAGGTTCTGTGAGACAGAGCCCAACTGATCACCATTTCATCACCATTCATAACACTAAAGATCACAAAATATGTAGGAATATCCACACTGAGAGGAAGAACAGAGGTCAGTGCTGCAGACATAAATGAGCCCAGCCCCATAAAACCCACTCAGCCTTTCCCAACAGTGACCAACCACACCGAGCTCAGGCAGCTCAGGTAATTCAAGTGAACAGTGTCACAGAGAAGAGACTCAAACCCTGCTCAAGAATGCTTTAAACACCTGAAATCAAATTTCAAGGTGTTCTAATAAGACCAAATTTAATATCTACTTGAGTACATAAAGTATTAATTCTCTCCCCTGATCTAATGAGAACAGCTTTTAATGCTCCAGGTTCCATAGCTCAAGTTCACGTTTGGAAACTCCAAATACCTTCTCAATACCTTTTTTAATTATCCTCCTCTTAAGGCATAAATATTTTACCCTAACAAAACCAGTTTTATTTCCAGAAAGACTGTAATATAAGCACACTGATATATAAATCCATATGGCTTAAGAGTTCCACAAACACATCTTTTTGTCACTTATATATGCTATGTTCTCCAACAGGAAAGGACACTTATGGTAAAGAATGCTCAGAAAAAGGGAGCCTGTGACCACAACAGAGCACAACTAGAACCCATTTCCAAACCCACCTTACTAAGGGATTCAATCCATGTAACTTTAAACATCTCTTTTGTTGATTTTTTTTCAAGAAAAGAGAGTAACCTAATGAGAGTAAATACCTGAAAGATTTCTTTGGAGAATTTCCTATTTATCTATCAGCAATAAGTACCATTTGTAGTATCTTTGTATCTTATACTCCATGATGGCATTCCCTAAGAAGGGTGCTTGTCAAATATAAACCTGTCAGGCTACAGTAGATCTGTGTTAAGATTAGCTCTCTATTCCACACCAATCTAACATAATCTGACATAACTATTACAGGACAGAAGTTAAGAACACGAGCAGGTTCAATCACTCTGTCCAGAATATAAAACCAGAGCTGTCAGAGGGAAAAGTTTTCATTTCTTTTCTTAGAAATTTCATAGAAGAGAAAGCTATTGAGAGATTTATGGGAATCTATAGAGCTCAATTGGATATGATGCTTTTTAGGTATGTACACACACACACACAAATCAATGGAAATCAGCACAGATCTTCCTACTAAGTCAGACAGCAATTCTATAGCTAGACAGCAATTTTATAGTTGAGATTCTTACGTCTAAAAGCAGCAAATTTTAGACAGATGTATGAAACAAAAGCTAATCACATCTTAGAACCAGACCTAAAAGTAGCCATTCATTCACATGAGATACAAATAGCAGCAAACACCTTGGATTTGACGAGTCCTAAGCTTTGCAAACTTAATTTGTGTTTTCATCAGGGAAAAAAAACAAAATATGAAAAAAAAAGAACTCTTTTAAAAGCACATATAGGCTACTAAAACTGAATTTAACTATACTGAGAAGCTGGGAATAAAGGGACCACTAACAATATAAAAATGTTTGAAGAGAGGAGCAAGGAAGGTTCCAATGTTCTCAGCACACTGATCCACAAACACAATTCCTGTCTGTGCCCTGTGTATCAGGACTGTCCCCAGGGAGAGTTTTGGGCTCAGGGAGAGTGATGTCTTGGGTTTCAGCTTTTATAATTTTCAGAATCTCTGCTGCTTAGTGTGTAACTCTGAAACTTCGTATTAGGTGTTAGTAAGTTCTCTTCAAAGGGGAGTTGGACAAAACAATTCCTTTCTAGCTGGAGAATCAAGGACAACTGGTGCCCAAAAAGCAGAAACCATAGGAAAGGGGGCAAGCCAGGGGGCTGAGGGTCCATAGCCTGAGGCTGTGGTTGGACAATTGACCCCAATGTGTAGATGAACCAAAACTTATAAAAGTGTAAACACTCATGACCAGGATCCATCTTGGATTTGATTTGGGTGTAGCACTTGCACTGCCCAAGGTGTACCCTTTCAATAAATACCTATTTTATTCCTTTTGCTCTGTGTAGTCTCTGTTCCAGCTCAGCCTTTCCAGGCAGACAGAGGATGCATGGAAGGACAGGCTCTCTGAGGAGCTGCAGCAGAGTTTCCCCTCTCCAGGAGAGCTGGGGATCAGCAGAGGCAGGAAGGCTCCTGTGACAGCACAGAGCCCCAGCCCTGTTGTGTCTCAGGCAGGTACCCTGTAAAATTCCAATGATGCCTTTAAATTCTAATGGTTTCAAGCTGCTGTAAACTTCTGCAGCCATCAAAAATAATCTGTCATGGGACTAAGGGGTATGAACATCATGTCAGAGCCACTCTGCTGTTAGATTTATTGGAGGGTAAAGCATGTCATTTATGCATCAACTCACAGGAGAAAAAAGCAATCCCTATGAAGTCAATCTAATAATAGACTGGAAAGCAATGATTACTGTTTCATGTGCAGCAGCTATTTGTAGCAGAAGTTGGCCTAATTCAGCAGGCCTTGCCTGTCAGAGCTCTGGGATTAGCAAGTGTTTAGATGAAAATCTATCGGGAAACATCAAGAAATGGTTTAATGAAGAACAAAAGTCTTCATTGTTACATTTAATATTTGCTGAAACTTTTCCATTTGCACCGCTACATTTCTAAAAAGCTTACTGGAAGTGACATCCCAAATAGAATACAAATGTTGAGGGACTGCAACTTCAAATTATCTACCACAGTTCTCTGCAATTTCACTGCAAAAATCTGCTCTCACATTTCTCCTGTGGGCGGAATGCCCTGAAATTGAGTGCAAGATTTTTTTTTAAAGACATGACTAATAATCATGGCCTCACTGTACTACACACATTCCTCACCATCTAAATATTTCATATCCATTGACTAATCAACCTCGTCAGTCCCCACATGGCACAATCCAACTGCTGGCATCCCTCTGGAGGAGTGGAAGCAGGAGGACAGACAGCTGCCAGTCAGAACCCAGACACCCAAAAATGGCACAACAGAACAGGCATGACCAGAAGATGCCAAGTGAGTCCCCAGACATCCCTGTGCCAGGAGCCAGGGACTGGGAGTGCCTTAAATATTCTCACTTCTTGAAACTATTTTAAAAAAATATAACTCTCAAATCCCTTAATTAGGCTCGAGTTCCAGTGTTAACTAACCATAGGGAGGAGGCTGCCTTTCATCTTCCTTCATCCATTAAGTAAAATTAAAACTAACCCAGAGAAAATATTTCAATTCCCTTTCACTTAAAGACATTGTTCATCATAGAACACAATGAATGTCTCAGACTGAGAAACCAAGACATTTCTATCTAAAGGAAAATTCAGGAGTTAATCTGATTAATACATACATTGCACAGCTCATTGTCTCCAATGAAATCCCCAGCAAAGAATGAAAAAGAAATGGAGAAAATAAGACACTCCAGTGTACTTTCATGTCAATGTAGGAGACATTGAGGGAACATTTAGCCACACCACAAGCTCACATCCGCTACCAAAAAATGACCCAACCAGCAGGAAATCATGATCAGCTCTTGGTATTTTCTCTAAATGTGGAGAAATGGGCAAACACAGACTGCTCCACCTGCAGTAAATACTGACATGCTTACAAGTCTGGACTGCAAGATCAGTGTCAACCTACTGTGTCTCATCAATTTAACTCATGAATCTTCAGAGTCACAGTTCAACCAACCAACACTGCATACACTCTGCAATTCAGAAGAAGCTTCATTTTTAATCTGAGGTTTAATATAAAAACTAAAAGGAAGTTATTATGTTTTATTCCAATTACTTGATGAAATTAACCTTGGTAACTCCTTTAAGACACAGGGTAACTTCTTTTACACAAACCAGATTTATTTTATTTTGTAAAATAAACATGCAATAAGTTAAAAAAAAGGTGAGGCTTTTTGAGAAACTTTGAGAAACAGTTCAAAGTTTCTTGAGCACATTTTAAAATGATACTTATGGATGCTTTATATTTGTGAAAAATCATTTCACCACAATATTTAACTGCTACACCAATCATAGCTG
>VZTT01024720.1:156774-179870 GCA_013400855.1 Buphagus erythrorhynchus
AATCCACTGCAAAATTTCCATTTATAATTTATAATTTATGTGTCAGACCACACTTTGATGATGCAGAGGATGCAAGTATTGCAGTTGTATTACTGGCTGTCATCTAGCAAAAATACATGAGTGATAACTCATGTTAGATGACATACTTCATCCATTATTTGGAGACCAGTATGTTTTTCTTGAGCTGTGGAACATGAAAACAGAAAATCAGCTCGCTACCAAGACCAGCTTGTGCTAAGACAAGCTGTCTTGTACCAAGACAGTGCCTAATCATCTAAGGCCTTGAAAAATATGCAGGCAGTAAATCCCAAAACTAAGCCACATTTTACTGTCTCCTGAACTATTCTGATCTCAGTACCATTTCCACTGTACCAGCACAGAGGTTCTACAGGGGCATCACACAAATACAGCCTTGGAGCAGTGCTGCTCCAGAGATCAGAATCTGAGCATCCCTTTGACCATTCCTCCCCAAATTCCTGATCCCTGGCAGACAACCTTTGGATCTCAAGAGCTTTGTTGAACTTTCAGGGGTGAGATTTCTCTCTCATCCCAACCTTTCCCAATCCTCCTCTTTTTGCAGGTGGCACAGACAGGGCTGGCTTGAGCACAGGAAATCCTCCCAAAGCAACTTCAGGATTTACTGCTTCCTCTTTCTATCTCTTTTGTATCAATCCTTCTTTTTATTGCCTGGAAATAAACACTAACTTGAAAGGAAAAGAAAAATGATCACGGAGCAGTTTCTAGGATGAATCTGCTTTTAAAATCAGGAGCTGGGTGCAGGGGATTTTGGAGTGGGCCATGGTATGGGAATGGCTCAGCTAATTGAGGGCAACCTCAAGGTCAACACAAATTGTGGTGCAGACATGAAAGTCAAGGGCAAAAAAATAAAAAAGTGAAGGCAGAGTCATATGATTCAAAGAAAAATGGAGATCAGGAGAGACACAACAGAAAGGGAAGGTTATGTCCATATCAATGGGCAAAAAACTCTTCCCACGATATTTTCCTGAGTGCAATCTACAGTGAAAACTTCCCATAAATCAACAGAAATTCTCAACAGGATTAGGACTCATGCTTAGCTAATGTAGACTGATAAGCTACTCTGAAGAAATATTATCTGTAATTAAAATTTGTAATGAACCAGTTCCAAAACAGGAAGGCCAAAACAATTCATGGTGCATTTCCTTGACATTTAATAGGTTTGAAGAAGAGATTCTGCTGACAAGTTTTCAGCAATCTAACCCAGCTACCAACACAAAACAGCCTTCTGAAGCTTTACACTGACGAATCTAATGAATTTCAGGGAAAACAAAACCTTGAGATCAATATATCCATACATTACACAGGACTCCACAGGACAAGGGAAGTACTAAACTCACCAGGGCAGAGCCCTCTGAATTGCCAGTGTGAGATGGCAAAGCTTTCTGGGTCAGCTCAATGTGAATAATAGGGTGCTCTTAGCCCAAATAACCTATTGACTTCCATACCTAACAAAATGGAGAGGCTCTTTCAAGTGCCTCCCAGATTTAGCAGCTGTTGCTCTGACACTGTCAGCATCACATCCATCTTAATCACAGTGTGAGCCTTTCAACTTCCCTTTCTTCTCCCTTCCTTCCACCCATCAGCTCCAAGCTCTGTGTGACCAGGAGTTCAAGCAATCTCCCTGGTCTCTCCTGCACGAAGCCCCTTTGTTTGAGCATCTGATCCATGAACATCTCCCAGTTTTTGTCCTGCACAGACAGGAAGCCTGGATTTGGATGCCTATGGGAGGTGCCTTCAGGCTGGTTCTGCTTTGCTATTCTGAGCACTCTGCTGCAGCAGCTCCCCTGCAACTTGCCTTGCCCATCACCACAGGCACTTTACTTTTTATCCTCATTATTCTTTTTGATTTTTCTTTGCTTGAAAATAAAAGCCTCCATATGTTTTGCTCTACTTTTATTGGAAGATGTTAATGCTGTGTACCAGAGGGCACAGTCAGATGAGGGATTGACATTTGGACAGAATTATACACCAAATTACTGCCTAGGGTATATCACCTGTATGAGTGCTTTCAGCAGATCTCAGCTCTGACAGAATTTAAGGCAACATTTTACTGCTGGAAAACAGTATTCAATGCTTTCCAAAGGAGTGTTTTTTCTGTCAAAGTCATTCAAATTACCTAGTTCTTAATGGCCTACAATTCACTGTAGATACATTTCTAGTTCTTAAAAATGTGACCCATCTGAATTGTAAGTGCTTTTAAAACCAGAGCTCAGCCATATGCACTTTTAGTTAATTTAAAACCATATTCAAACCCTTCTCCTCATTTGAGTTCTCATCAGAAAAAGTGAACTATTACTTTAAATTTACAGATCATAACAGATCAGGAGTTCCTTAAAAAGAAACCAGTCCTGTTTCAGCAGCAAGGCATGAGAAAACTGCACATCTGAAACAGCTTTGGAGTGCTGGGTAATTCACATTCACCGAGTGGATTAGCTGAAATAAGCATAATAAATGAAAGAGAATAAAATAAAAAACAATTTCACACTAGGGGAAGGCTTGACTTATAGGAAGTGGCAGCTCTGATGGCCCAAGGCATAGAATTAGTTTTGCCACTCGATAATTTGACTGATTCACTCGAGTGGCCAGAAAAGGACATTTTCTGCCTGATTTCAGTGTAATGAAGTCACCTGCTCTGTGGCTGCCAGGGCCAAAGCAAGTGCAGCACCAGGACCAGGCTTCCTGCTCCTGTGAGATCCAGCTACAGCTGCACATTTGCCTTTTCCCATGTCAAACCATACAAGCACCATGAAAATTACCTGTTCCATTCACTCCCCTGTTTACAGAGAGCTTGAGGTTACTGCTGGGATGTTCTCTCAGTTCTGCTGCATATCCCAGCTAAGAGCCTGTGCTTTGCTACTTTTTTAACAAAGGACGTGACAAAGACAAAAAAATGAAGTCATTCCAAGGGGCTAGAAATATATATCACATTTTTTCTTAATTAGGAATGATTATGAAATTCTTTATAAACAATTACAGCAGATTTTACATTAAAATTACAAAACATTCATTAAATATAATTTTCCTCCTCACACATTTTATATAAAAAGACTGTAATATACAGGCAGAGATTTGGGAACACATCTAAACAACTTGCATGATATGATGTCAGTTTTATTCCTGCTTTGCTGAACTGGGGTCAGACTGGTAAATGTAATATATGTGCTCATCTTTAGGCATATGCCCAGTTTCACTGGTTATTATTTACAGCTAACCTTTCAGGGTAATGACTGTATACTGCATGTCAGAGGAACAAAATGTTATACTGCTATGGAAGAGAATATTTTCCTCCTTTTATGCAAATATTAGAGATCGAGACTGCCCCAGTCAGGAGAGAGAATCCACTTAGAAATATTATTACTATTAAAGCATATCCAATCAATATGCAAAAGCAAAAAATAATCCCAGTAATTAAGCATTTTAGTTTTTACAATTGTTCAACAGTAAAAACAAAGATGTAACGTGCATCAAAATGATTTAACATTTTATAACCAATTTTCTACTTGACATATATTAGTGCATGATTCATCTACATTTTTCAGAATCAAAGTCCATGATCTGGCAAACTAATTCTGTTAATAAAATGAAAAGGTGACCTTGCTTAATTTAATAAGTCTGTGTAGAAATACTCTTTCAACATGTTAAAGAATTACAAAAAGGTTATCATAGCTTGCTTTCATGGGAGAGTACTCTACCTTTTCCAGCTCATTTCTCAGGCTTTTACTGTAATTCATTAGATTACATAAAAACAATGTAGATCATTATATTTTAATAAAGGCTTTCCTTTCCTAATAAAATGTCTGTCATTCATATTCAGACATCTATTATATAAAATGCTTCTCGTTCTGAAGTGCAGCTTTTCATATTCAAGTCACAGGAGGTTGGTAGCTGGAGGAATTTCTAATTTTTTTTTTTTTTTACAAAGGATTTTCAGCATGAATTTGGTTTCTAGATGGAGTCCTCCAGAACTGCAGCCCTACATTTATCTTTCAAAGAGGTACAACCCAGGATCAGCAACACCAGCAAACCAAGAGCAAAACCTCTGTTCAGCAGAGGATGCTGCACAACACTACACTAAGTCTGCTTGTTTTGCTTTACACCAATTAATGCTCACTGTGATAAAACAGTTTATACAACTAAACTGTACAGCTAAAAACTGTATAAAACTGTACAGCTAAAATAGTTTATACAACACAAATATATTTCCAGTGAAATCCTACTACAACCTCACTTCATGAGAGTGATCAGGCAATCAATCTATTTCAGTTATTCTTACTTCCAAATAAAAATGTGCACCTCTTCAGACTGCTCAGAAAGAGATGTTTCCTGCTCATCACAAATTCTAATTTGCTGCCAGCCCTTGGCATCACATTTTATTGCTTGGGAAGGGCTGAGAGAAGAGCACATTGTTCCTGTGCAGGAGACATCACCCCAGCCAAGGTGTGATCCTGGGATCAGGCACTCACTGCATTTGCAATTTTGTGAATAATCCTTACAGAACCTGTTCTCCCAAACTCTATGGGAAGTAGGAAAACACTCGTGTTTAAGACACCAAGTAATCCAAGCCAAATCAATGGGATTATTTGTTTGCTGATCTTAAATCACACTGAAGCATTTCCCTCATGTAGGAACTCCAGGACAAGGACCAGAGCACAAACACATTTAAAATCACAATGAAAGCACTCGATACCTGACCAGAACTATGGAACCACCTGGATTGAAGTACACTTCATGCTTATTTTTTAATCCAGTGAGATTTGTTCTCTCCTTTTTCCTGCATAACTTCACCAGTGTTGTTATACCAAGATTTTTTTCCAAAATACAGCTTTATAAAGCTTTCCTTTAGGAAATCACAGTACTCCAATCTAATGCAGATATGAATGCTGCACTTCAAGAGAATATTATTTATGTAAATATAGCACCTTTTAGCATTGCAAGTAGATGATGGATCAGTATTTTTCTGCAACCAGAGGTTTATTATCCTTCCAGTTAAAATTGTACCTATTTAGTTTTAGGTCACAGAAGTAAGAATTTAAGTGTTTGTAGATAACTTGAGTTTAACAAGTCTTTGAAATACTGCTGGATATACAAAATGCAGTCAGTGTGGGAATCCTACACAAACACACTGAGATGCATCTAACTCCACTTGTTTGTGGTACTGGTGACTATTTGTTCAACTTTACCAAAGTGACTGCAAAGGAAAATAAAACCTAACAAAACCAATTCAGTTAGAATAGTGTTATTGCCAAAACAGTCCTCCAGAAAACAGGAGTGCTGAAGGCAAACCCTTCACACCTCCTGATGCTATTTATGACTTTAAGGCACTTCTCCACAATAACTTAAAAGAGACAAGCAGACAGGTCTACAATGATCACTACAGTGCTGTGAGACAGGAGACTCATAGAAGAAAAGAATGCCGTGGATGCTAAAAACAGAGAGGTGAAAACTGACTGGTTTTGCTAACTCTGTGACACTTCAGCCAGCTTTTTCAAATGCCTCTCTTCCATCTGCAAATCAAGGCAAGCTCAGTGCAGCCCTACCCTGAGTGTCGAGATGATACAATCTTAATTCTCTCAGTGTGACCATCCCTGGTTGAACTTTGTTTTCTCTAAAGATGTAGGAACTCAGTAGGATCCATTTTTTTTTTAATTTTTACAAACGCATAAAAATCAAAGTATATTGCTGAGTTTCACACTTCTCGAACAGTAATTAGTAGCTGAGGCTAAGTGTAAATTAAATTTACAACAAGGTTAACCATTCAGCAAAATCTCAACAGCTTTAGCTATTCATTTGTCAAAAACGTAATGTCCCACCCGACAGAGCAGACACTGAAAATGGATCCTTAAAGAAAGATAATATTAAAAGGGAAAAGGAAAGAGAGGAACTGAGTGACTCACAGTCACCAAGTACAGTTCTCAGATTATCAGAACTCTACTGAATGGCTGTATTAAAAGAGTAATGATATGATCCTGCATTCCTCATTCACTCCAATTCAGGCTCCCTTCAGCACAGAAATCTGCTGGCATGAGATGGGTGGTACTCAATCATGCTGCACACATGGTCTTTAATTTTAAAATCCAGTTAAATAGATGTTCTAACATCATTTTTTATCTAAGAACATTTCATGATAAAATGAAAGAGAGCACATGTAACTTATTTGTCAGCTTTACTGTGTAGTGGATAACTTTCCTATGTTACTCACACGAGCTTTCATTTCCCAAATCTATCTGCATTCATTATGACAGTAAAAATGAAGAGTTGCTAAAGAGACGTATGCATTTTTATTATTGTTTGAAAAAATAGATCTTTCCACAGTCCTTTGAGCTTCTGAGTGTGTGATTTGTTTAAAATATTTCTCATTTTGGGGACACAGCAGATGGAGTGCAGGGCACTGTGGGATATGCCATTTATCACAATGACAGTGCGTAGGTAGCACTGATCCTCTCACCACAGGGGGAAGCTCGAGCTGCAAATGTGGAGCAGCATTAAAAGCCCGACGAGTGGAGTTTGGCAACACTTGTACTACTCATTAACTTAATCATATTAATTTATTAGCCATATATATCAAAGTAATTCACTACTGAATTGTCACCAAGAACAATTTATAAACTGTTAATGTTCCCCATAGGCAGAGGAGTGTTGTGGCATCCTTAATCAGTGTGTTTGCCTTTGATTAAAAATAATAATTTCTACCAAGCCAGGTAATGCCAACAATGACAAAGTCCTGCATATGTTTCTCATTATAAATGGAACTTTCAAATGTCACCTATGACAACTGAAAAAAACAACAACAACAAAAAAAAAGGGTAATCATAAACAGCGAAATGAGCCACAGAAATGGGATGTAAACACACAGAAATGTTCAGTTAAATGCTGGAAGTGAGGACAGGGTCTGTGGGATTGCTGGCAGCAGGAGCTGCCACAGGCTGTGCTGGCTGATGTGTGCCCACCTTGATAAACACAACTGGGCACCAGAGACCACAAAAGCCTCCAGTCTCCTTCACTCCTTCCTCAAAATGCCCAAAGACTGCAGCAAATCCTGGTTTATCCTCCCTTTTCTGAATAAAGACTACGTGGCTGCTGCTGCTGAATGGAAGGAACACATGAGATTACCATATCCTGTGAGCTGCTCTGTTCGAGTCCCACAATGATGTGACTTGGTGCAGCTATTAAAATATTAACTCCACTGAATTATTAATTACCTGAAACTATTAAGTTCACAACAGATTCTTTTAACTATTAATAAGACAAAACTGTTCTGAAAAAAGTATTTGTATCTGTACAAATGAGTCAATATTTTAAACACTGCATTTTTAAAAACTCTAGACAAAGTGTCTATTTTAACTGCTTATGAAATAAAAGAAGAATCATTTCATAGAGGGGTGAAACTAACGTAGCTGATAATGAAAATAGAAGTTTATCTTACACACTGGCAATGCAGGAGGTTTGCTTCTGTCTGAGTACCCACTTGAAAATGCCTTTTTTTCCTCTTCTCACAGGTTTCCCTACCAGCCAGGATTCCTCCCTTGCCTGTGCTGAGCCCTCAGCAGTTCCCAGCCCTAAATCCTCACTGAGATCCCTCTGCTGACCTCCCAGCTGTCCCCTGCCAGGCTGCCACAGCTCCAAAAATGCCAGCTGGGATGTTTCAAACAGGCTCGTGCCCATCACCCTGAAACCCCCCCTGCCAGGACTGCCAGCTTCAGCCCATGGGCACCCACAGAAATCCCATCCCACTGCCTCAAAAACTGCCCCACACAGCTGCTGTGTGCCCTGTACCACCATCTCACTAAGTTCTAGTGACAGCATCATTTCCTCCATGAGCCACCCTCTCCAATACCTTGAAGACAAAATGAAGCAGCCCCCAAAATGCTTTTATTGAAATAACAGCAGCCACTCCACAGACTGAGCAGAGAAAAATCACAACAAAGGCAGAGTGGTTTTCTAACCTTTTCTGAGGACAGCCCAAATGAGGGGTAGGAGGGCTGGAGTTGCACAGGTAACTATCAAAAGATCCAACTACTCTTTCAGCTTCATTCCATAGGAACAGTTTGCTGAACCATTGGCTTCAATCGTGTAACAGATTTCAGCTTCTCTCCACACAGCAAACTTGTGCTTCAGACCCCAAAACTTCCTTGGGAATCTATTCCACAGATAAGTCCCAGCTGTTTTGTTAAGATACACTGAAGATAAAGACCTGTGCATTAATAGGAGATAAAGCCTTTTAGTTTGTTCATGTCACTTCATCCCATGGCATTGTTTGAAGGACTGAGCCTTTGATGACCATCCCTCTGTGACATGCAGGTTTTTAGCTTTGCCCTCTCAGCAGGCAGGGGCACCACGCTGATTCCCACATTTCCTACACCAATACAAAAAGGAAAACACTTTCTCCTAAGTTAACATGAAATGGACAGTGTGCTTAACATCAGCTTCTGAAGGATGCAGCCAGGGCACTGCTCCTGTCCTTCCCAGGGGTCTGCATCTCACACACACCACCTCATCTTTCTCAGGAGCAGCAGTAACCCAGATGTAACCCAAATATTCCCATTCCCTCAAGGTGCAAAGTACCTAAAAACATTTTAAAAGGTCGAGGCTTCACTTGCAGCTCCTTCACACGTTACTCAGGTCTAAGAGTAGATGGAGCTCACTGTGCCAAGAGGTCAAAAAAATACCCTCCACACTGGGAAATGCAGTGTGCCTAATTTAACTACCTGTTTATTATGTGAAAATGACCATGTAAACCGAGCTGACACAAACCAAATGGGTGATGAAAATAACAGCACATTTCAAGGAGTGGAAACACAGATGGCTCGTCTGAGTCTGCAGGAAGTTACTAATCATCACTCTGTAATACCCCCTCCAGACAGAGCTGCGAGCTCTGCAGCCACAACTGCGACTTCTGGAGACCCATCCATCTCACCAAGAGCCAGCCTGGACTCCACTGCCTCCACTCCAACCAGACAGCAGGCTGGAGAGGAGGTAAAAATGAAAAAAATGCAATGCTGGATGAATCATGCTGCATTTGCTGATGTGGAGCCTGTTACTAAAATGAAGAGAACAACTCAGATGCTAAGCTGGGCATAGCAAATGAGGGAGCCACATAAGGAGAGTGAAATTCTTTTTTAATTTGAATAATGTAGGCAGACTAACATTAACATTAACATCTGCATATCTGTGCTGCAGGAAGAATGAGCAAGTTCAGACACAAGGATTATCAAGGACAAGAAGATATCCAGAGGAAATGCTTCAGGCAATTACACTGCAGTCAGAGGGGGCAGGTAGCCAAAGGAGTTCTCAAGATGTAAAAACTCTGTCCTGCCTCCCTATCAGCCTCTGCTCTTCTGGAGGGGATGGATCCAACCCCTCCCATGCTGCAAAATCTGCTCAGTCCTGGTCCTGCTCCCCTCCCACAGCCATCCAAACATCCACATGGGAGCTGGGAGCAGCTTTTATTCCAGTCTACTGTCCACTATTTGGAAATCTGGAAGAAAAACCTCTGTTCTGTGACTAGTGTTAAAACCCATTTTGTTCTTACTTCAGCCAAAGGGAAGAATCCAATCCCAAAGCAGTGCAGGCACCCAGACTAAAGCAACCAGCAATGTGAGTGTCAAGAGGTACAAATGAAGCTGATGGGGGCTTCATGTGTGGGGTGCTCTGCTGAGAGCCACAGCAGCTCAGATCCCCATGGAGTTTACAAGAGCCTCTTTTGGCACCTTTGCCTCCCCCAGCTCTTACTCTGTCCTTTCTTTAGGGACAGGATAACCCCAGGAGCCCCTGGGGAGTGACAGGGCTCAGGAGCTGGGAGCCCCCCCAGTGCTGGGGCCACCTCAGCCATGGGGACCCTCCTTGTCTGCAGCCCCTGGTGACACCAGCACGCCCTGAAAGGGACATTTCCCCCCTCCAAGCTGCTGCCAAACCCCTCAGCTGCTCCAGGCACATGGTCTGGGACTCCCCAAGGTTTCCCCAAGGTCAGGGAAAGGCTGCCCTGACAGACACCCCCCAGACACCCCTCCCCTGTGTGCTAAATACAGGGCATGGAGCCCACTCACACTTCAGGCTCCAGACAACTCCCAGCAGCCTGGAAATTCAACTTAATAATCTTCTACTCAAACTGTGTGCTACTCAAAATATCTGCGAGACACACAATGTGTCTGTGGTACTTCACTGTGCATCCTAAAATATTTCCCAGTTTGAAGCAACATGGCAGTCTGTGTGATTTGGTGTCCTATTTGCAAACACACACACATAGAGTGGAAAAGTAACATGGAATATTCTGGATTTCAAAGAACAACTTATCAAGGGAAGAGGCTCTTGTGCTTTCCTGTCTATCAGCAGTAACATAAACAGGAATCCATGAAATTCCTGAGCTGAGAACACGACAGAGATGTTAAAAAACCCCTCGTTTATAAACCACAGGAGGGAAATCACAGTTCTGGATCCCTGTCACTAACATGAGCAGTGCACGAAGCTGCAGCAGCCCAGCTGTGGCACGTGGCTCTGGCCAAGTGCTTTCATACTTTGTTCACTGCTCCAGCCAAGGCTGCTGCAAATCTGGTTTAGGAATGTTCTTTATCCCCCTGCACAGGCAAGGTGTTGGTTCCCTGGGACATCCTTGGGACACCTGGAGCTGCAGGGAAATTCAAACTCTTGCTGGGTCACTCAGTTACAGTGCACAGGTTCTACAAGCAGAGCCATCTGTGAGATCAGGAGAGATGGCACTCTGCTCCCAGCAAGGATCTTTTTTAATTCTGCTTTTCCTGTTACATATTCTACGACATTATATTCTCCTAAACACCTCACTATGTTTGGTTATTAGGGAGCTACAGTTTATTAAGACTGGACTTTGACAGCAATCCTGAAACTGCTAAGCCTGTTGAATATTTAAGCAATTACTTTTATGAATACAGACTGTGAATATAGCTTTATAATGGAAATCAACTTACCTTTAGCATACAACAATTAATAAAAAATTAAAACACTCATCAGGACAGCGCAAGATTTAATTTAAACTCTATTAATAAATTAATGAAGTGAAATTAAATACTAGGCATTAAATTATGTTTGTAATTCCACATATTTTCATGCTAGATTTTTCACTTTATTACACTGAAAGCAGATTATTAGAGCACAATGCACTGTGGCAACATGGACTTACCTGCTTCTCAAGTGTTTCTTCTGTAATTCCTACAAGCATCCCTCTCTCCCCAGCACACATTAATGGGGTTACAATACACCAGGCATTAGCCACGCTGCTCAGATCCCACGAGAACTAAAACACACATGCATTTCAAAGGAAGAAATGCCTCTTCCAGGCCTCCCAGACAATAGTTCAGCTTCTTGGGTTGTTAGTTTTTTTTTTGTTTTTTTTTTTTTCTTTTACTAAAATAACACATTTAATGGAATTTCCGGTAAGGAAATTACAATTAATAAAGAACTAAATTACAAAGCCATTAGATATCAGTCACTGCAGCAGCAAAACAGAGTTTTCATGAACGCTCAAAAAAAAAAAAAAAATCCAATACCGTAACCTCTGGTAAAGCCTGCAAAAGCCCTGAAGGACAAGGCAGTTAGATCAATATTAGTTTATTTTAACTGCTGTGCAGTATGAAGAGATGAGGCTGATCATCTGATGGATTTTATTACCTGTTGGAGAGATAAGCCCTGGTGACAAGAGGCCTGGGACTCCGTGGGGCAGCAGCCGTGCATTTTCCTGGATCGCCACTCCCAGGGAGCGCTTGGGGGGTCGTCCTGGACGGGAGCTGGTGGGACAAGAGAGAAATAAAAACAACATTTTCTTTGTGAAACACTGGCTTACTACACATTCATGCATCTGTACAAAATACGTGAGCCATCGGTGACACGCGAAAATAAATATCAGAAGTCCGTGCCTGGGAAAAAAAAAGAAAAAAGGAAAAATCGCTTGGTTAAACACGGAAGAACTGCACAGGTTTCACATGAGCCAGCAGTAAGGTTTTCCATTACCCAAGGCTTCCATGACCTCACAGGTGCTTGGTGGAGAGGGGTTACAGCAGTGACTGCTCCAAAGTCTCTGCTGTGCACCTGAAACACAGGAAACCACAGCCTGTGATGCCTGAAGATGAGGAGCTGAAACCCTGAATGCAGCATCCCCCCAAACCTTGCTCTGGACCTCCTTCTGATGGGCAGCATTAACTTAACCCTGAGCTTTGCAAAGCTCACCCCTGTTATCAATGAGAAACGAAAGTCTTGATATTCAGCAAAATTTAGATTGCTTTATTTGATACAGACAGAACAAGCAGCCCTGGGGAACGTGAGGGGACCCCTTACCTTCACAGACTGACTGGTGGGTTTAACCTCTACAGATAAACCAAGTTTTAGCCCAACCTGCCAAAAAACCCACTAATTTATGAGTTATGGATGCAGATTTTAATCCCTTCACACACTGGTTCCATTGAACTCTTGTTCTCAGCTATCACCTTCACCCCTTACATCAGTGTGTGTGCATGTCCCCATCCTCCACTGCCATCATAACACAGATTTACAGGCCAAAAAACCATTTGAATCAACTCTTCCTCAAGCCATCTAATAAAAATGCAACCTCCTCATGTTTGGAAAAGTATTGCTGCTTCTTTTTGGTCGTAACAGATTTTACTCTGTTGAATAATAGAGCTTTTGACAACATACAGTGAAACACTGTATAAAATAACTAAGCTGCAACAATGAATGAGGTTTGAATAGAAAGCATTTCCAAAATGACTTCTAGTTCACAAAGAAATTTAAGTTAAACTTCACTCTATCAACTTACAGTGGCAAAGCCCTCCATCAATGCACGACAAACTCTGCATTTAAATGAAGACAACTTCCAGCAGCACTCCACAGAGGTACCATTAACCTGTTCATTTTTCACACTGTGCTAGTGTTATTTTGTTTTACTGTACATCAAAGTAGCACAAAATCATTTTTTTGTTGTTTATTATTTTATCTCTATAAAACCATCCCCCCTCTTTTTTAGCTCTGGGTTTGTCCATTCTGAATTTCATTTTATTCAGTATTTTTTTCCATTTTTCTTTTTGATGCTTTCAGTTGTTTATCATACTATGATGGCTGTGCAGTAAAGCTTGCTACAAGAACCACTGGGCTATAATAAAGCAAACCTAAAATAAGAGTATTTGATTTCCAGGGGAAGTTTGATGCACACATGCATTCTCTATTAAAATCACCTGCTGAAATCATCCCCTGCACAACAGAATTGTCTGACAGACAGTGTTAGGTTGATACGTGGGGGTTTTGAACAAACAGGAATTGTTGCTCTTTTGAATTACAGGAGCCTGTAATGCACAGACATGTGTAAGTGCTTAGCTGGCACTTACTGTCTCTGGAAAAAACCCTACAAACCAGCTAAAATTAGCAGCTTTCTCCAGTGCAAGAGCTCAATCAACAAAACAACAAAAGATTTTCTTCCCGAGCTCAAACACTAACAAATCTTCTGCAGCAAACCCCATATGCTGCTATTAATCTAAGAAAAACATTTTCGAAATGCAACAAACAACTTTAGAAGATTTTACAAAGGGAGCTTTTAATCATGATTTGTGTTTTCAGAGGATGAGCAGAGGGGCTGTGGAGTTTCAGCCCTGTCCCTGCAGTTCTTGCCCTGGCAGAAGCTCCTGTTGATGGCTCTGAGCACAGCCCATGACCCACAGGCTGAGCAGAGCACAGCTCCAGGTGTTTCCTTCCACCTGCACCTGAGCACTGACCCACATGGAAAGCCCAAGAGATGAAGGAAGAGAAGTTCACATCAAAAACTTACTCCATTCCCTTCCAGGACCCTGCTGGCTGTATTTACACCCTTACACAGGCAAGGGAAGTTCCACTGGGAAAACACAGCACTTGGTGTCTCTGGGACTGGGGTCCTTCAGGGGAAGGGGTCTGATGGACTGAACAAAAAGAAGTGTCCTTCTAGCCTGAAGTCCTTTTAGTGAATATTCCTATAACTCAGTAACTCCTAGGGCTCGGATTTGGGGCTGCCATACAGCTGTAGCCATGATAATTTGAATGGAATTGTTCCCAGCTGAACCTGTTCAAATAAAACCCAAGTCCTTTGTCTCTACTTTAATCTTAGCTTTTAAATTAAAAACTGGATGCTGCTTGCAGCTGACTGGGACACACCTGCAAGGACCTGTTTGGGTCTGTAACGCCGAGTTCTGCAGTTCTCAGTGCTCTGTGTCTGTTCCCAGCCAAGGACAGGAACCCCAGAGCCCCCAGCACTGCAGCAGACACCTCAAAATTCCAGCTGGATTCCCTGGAAATTCCCAGAGATGTGTCACCCATGAGGAATCAACACCTTTAGCTTGGGAGGAAGCAGAGCTCACAGAATGTGACATATCGGAGCCCAAACGCTTCCAGTTTGGGCCAGAAACAAGTTTTCTGTAATTTCTGTTTAAACATGAAACCAGGAATTTCACAGAGACAGGATACAAGTGTTTGCTCAAAATCTTGGGTTTTTTAGTAAGATATGCACAAAGGATGAGTAGATGTGACGTTTTTATGGGATTTACACCCTGTTGTGAATGTGCTGCTGGCACCACCGAGCCATGGAATGTCACTGCTCTGTGTCCCAACACTCCCCCAATATCCCCTCTTATGTCTCACATGGTCCAGAAATCCACCAAATTTCACATTTACTATTTAAAACACATGCAACCTCCACAATTCAGCCAAAATTGCCAATAAAAGCACTGAACAGTAAACCCAAGGCAAGCAGAATTATCATTTGGGGAGAGTAAGACGTAATTTGTGATTATGGAAGTATTAGCATATAAATGCTAATGGTATTAGCATATAAATATTAACTTTATTTAATATTATTGCTCATCTTCTGTCACCCTGCTCTTTTACTGCATTTTCCTTTTCACGTTTTCCTTTCTCTCATTCAAGAAAGTTACATATTCAAGAAGTGTAGAAAAATCTTTTCCTCACTGCTAACAAAGCAGGCATAAACAGGAACAATCACCTTCAAACAATTTTTAATGCATTTCTTTGGGAGTCTTAAGTATCTTCACAAATTTTGTACTTTCCATCACTAGATCTTTGTAAATGGGAAACTACTCAAATCTAAATTAGATATTAATTCAGTCCAAAACTTCTACTTTATTAGTATCTTTTAAAAACTTAAAAAAAAATCTGGTCTCAAATGAAGGCTAAAGCAGAAGTACAGTATTGTTTCCCATGTATATCTTCAGGAATCTTATTCTTTTTACTAAATAAAGTCTCTACTGATGAACATTCTATTGGTGTTTCTCAAACCCAAAACTTCCTTGGGTCACCAGTCACCTGAAAGTGAGGATGACTGGAGGTTTTGAGTTTTTACCTGCATTTGCACCATGGTTATGAAGTCGTTCTTGTCATCCTCTCCACTCCACCCCCCCAAAATCACTAACTCTTGAAAGAGAAAAATGAACAATTCTGAATGTTGTTCATTTTTAAAATTTTGGTTGAAATTAAATTTGTCAGAAAATAAATTACATTTTGAGCAGTATTATTTGACAGGTGAAATTTATATAGTAAAATGCTGAGAAATTGTTCATTAATGTATTTTTTCTTCTTTATTTTCCACTCCTGTTGAGAGCTGATTTTATTATTTTTTTTTCTCTCAAAGTTTTATATATTCCCTTGATATCACAAGGATTTTTAATTTGAATCAATACATGAAATAAGGTTTTATTTTTGTGATTTTTCTTAAATTTACTGATCAGCTCCATCTTTTGTAACTCCATTTTATGCTCATTATAGACAGCCATATTTCATAAAATCCCCCAATTCATCAATGCTTTGTAAAATGTAATTAATCAGTGGAAACATGCAGCAGATCACTGCTGATGTATGATAGTGCTCTACTTTTGTGCTTTTAAATATAGGAGATTTACTAGAATCAGAAGAGAATTTGCATATTAATCAAGACAAATAAACATGTGGTGATTTAACTAGGAAACTGTTATTTGGATGACAATTTAATCAGCACAGGTTGAAAGGTCCATCACTGCAGCATCCTGTTTCTGCTAAAATATTGATTGCACTACTGATTTCAGTAATGCTTTATTTTACAGGGCACAAATAACCATGTAATTACTCTTTAATTGAATGGTAATTGCTTGCTGGCAATTATTTGTTAAGTTTTGGAGTGTAATTACTAGGTTATTTGTGTTTTGTGAAATAAAATGTTATGTATTAGTAGCCCAAAATATTTTCAGTATGAACGGTCTGCCAAAACTAGGAAAGTTAGTTATGATAGGAGGAGTTTGACAAATAACATTGTAGCACTAAAACTATTATTAAAAGGATCAGATGAACCTTTGAATGCTTTCCCTTTACAAAATTAACATTAGATGTAACATTTGTAAGATAAATGGAGGAATACTGTACCACAGAAGCATGATTTCCTCTGGGGTCCAGTCCACCATTTAGCATAATTTATCCTGATGTTTTGCTTTTCATTCTCTGCGCTGCTTTAGAGGAACTGAAATAGCATCCTAGCCTCTGGAGAGCAAAGAATAAACCAAGTAGAAATACATTTCAACAGTACTTCATATTTCTGCAAGTGAAGTGGATTACCAGCAGCACATTATCTTAGCAGCCCATAAACTCTGTAGCCTTGGCAGCTCGCTAGATAACAAGGGAAAGCATTATGTTTTGCAGTGTCAATGAGATATGACACTTTCTGTGATATGTTTATTCCAAGCTGTGATAGATGAGGTACCCAATACTTTGATCGTTAAGATTTGAATTTTACTTCTACACTTTTTCATTTTTGTCATCAACTATTTATGAATTGGCAGGAGGCAGCCTCGCCAGGACTGCTGATTTTGGTTTTTTTTTTTTTCAAAAGAGATCCAGTTAATAAATTAATTATTGATTTCATGAGGCTGGAGCTATTTGGTACAAAAATATGCTAGACCTGTGATTTAGGAAGCTTTCATATGTATCACAGATTTCTTCAATAGCAACATATTTTATTAGGCTTAAAGGAGAAATACTGAAGTACTGTATGACACACTGTGTAAATTGCCCTGCTAATAATGGCAGTAAGTGGTGCAAGTGCTCAGAAGTAAAAAAAACACAACAAAAAAAAACACTTAAAAAAGCTAAATAAAACACACACACACCCTCAATCTTAGTTACTTTCCTGAAACTGGCATAAGAACCAGAAATTAAAATTTTTCATGTCTTCCAACATCATGAAATACCCCCTAGTGATTGTGCAAGATACTTTTTGAAGTATTTACCAATAAATGCAGCATCCTGATGAGTTAGAATCCCTCCCTGTTACCTTCATATTTTTAGTTGTAGCACGGACTTAAAATAATCTCCTTTCTTTGGCATTTATTACAACATTTCAAAGGTGGCAGTGGTAGTTAAACTCTGCTTGACCTTTCAGTGTTTAAGGAGAGAAGCAAACCCTGACCCTGCAGCAACCTGATTCTGTCTCCTCTCAGTGCTGGCAAACTGATCACTTGTCTGGCCATGGCAGGACATTGGATCACCAGCCACATCAAAGGCAACAGGAGCCAGCTCAGCAGCAGGGGAAAAGTCATCCATGCAAAATGGGCAATTAGCATTAATCATAGATGAAGCTGTTGGAGCTGGTAAGGAGAACCTGGCACCCATGGCAACGCTGGGGGCAGTGCCCAGGCACAGCTCACCTGCCAGGGCACACAGGACATGGGCAGAAAGGCTCTGACACTCCCCAGCACCAGCTCCCAAACCCAGGTCTCCAGGGAATTTCAGCCAGGAGCGTCCTCTGAGAAAACGTCAGTGGGAATTTGTTCTGAAGCATCACAGATCTGAGCTTTGTCGTTGGGACTGGTGTTACTGTTAGGGATAAAACACTCCTTTAACAGCACTGACCTGCTCAGAGCTGGGGCTCCAGTGGAATATTACAGCTTTATCTTTAAGAATGGAATGTAGCACATTATCACTGTGTTCATCCCAAAAAATCTCCATTAGTGAAAACCCAGTACTTATTTAAAACTTGACTTGCAGTGTACAGTCAGAAAAATTACCTGAGCTCCTTGTTTTGAATTGTCACTACAGTGGCTCTTAATAACAAAGTTTAATTCTTTATTTCTGAAACCACACATTACGAAGTAAGTCTAAAACCAAAAAAGGCTTCTTGGGTCATTGAGATTTAAAACTTTAAATAACTCTTTAATTACTTATGAGTGTGCCTGCTGATATAACAGTACCTCAACATTCCTGGTTTTGCTTTTCTCATGTCAAGTAAGACCACAGGAAAAAGGGGGATAAATCACCAAATTTCTGAGCTGGGGAGATTCATGGCTGCACACAAGCTGGAGGCTGATCCATGTTCCACACTGCCTCAGCTCAATCTAAAGGTGTGGCAGTGAGGAAATTGGAAGTGTGACTCCAGCAGATGCAGGGATACACACAGAAATGGAACAGAACTGCATGCAGTTGGTAACTGTGGCAGTGGAGGTGCACTGGCACAGATAAAATACACTGCATTTAGCTATGGCTCACAGCCAGTGGGAAAAAGCTCCTGCTGCTGGGTCTTCATTCCCACTGCTCCCACTCTGCCTGGACCAAACCTTGCAGGAGGGGCCTGTCCAGGCTGGAATTGTGCCAATAATGACACACCCAGAAAATTCAAATTACAGATCTGTTGTCAAAACAATGATCCCCCATGATGTGCAACTAAACCAAATGTGGAAGTGCCAGAGACGTGGCCAGGTTTATTCTGAGCCTTGCAAAGCTTGGCCCAGCTGCTTGGATGGCTCTGCTTGGATTCTGGATCCAGTCAGAGCTGGGAACCACTGCACATTATAGCCAATATTATTGTGCAATTTGCATTCTGACTGGTTTTTTTTCAGTCTGTTGAAGTATCTGGCTATTCAGCAGGTAGAACCAAAGCACTGAACAGGGTTTTAGGCTTTGCCCACCTGTGTGTGAAAGCTCAGCACTGATGTGAGCAGATGAGAAGGCAGGCACTGGGATCAGCACAGGAACAACACAGCTCCATCCCAGCTGCTGCTGCTGGCCAAGGCACAGACAGAACCAGGGCACACACCCCAACCCTGTGCAAAGACATGCCAGGACACTGAGGAGCTATAAATCTCCTTTCATACAAGTGAATTTAGCTCCCATTTTTTTTAAGAATTACTTTATTTTTACACACTCATCCACAAATATTTGCATGGAAACTTTCCAAGCAGAGAATCACCATCTATTATGAACAACCATGTCATGTGTCTCAATTGTATCAGACCCTCCCAAGCTTTATTTCTGACCTGTATCTGAATTCAATGCCAATTTAGAGGAATGTATTACAATAAAAGGTTTTGAAATACTGCTGGTTTTCACTAAGCTGTATCTCAGTAAGCCTCAATTCAATGGAAGTTGTAAAAAATGTGACTGTTCAAGCCTATTATCCATGGACAGAAATCCAAGAGCAAGACCTGACGTATTTACAGCCCTGAGTATCACGTAACCCAGGGGAGCTGATATTAATTCCCTAACAGGGGTGCATTGTGCTGTGGTGGTACAGTGCTGTCAGAGCCATTTGCAGGCTGATGCAATGGGAAACTGCCCTTGCCTTAACTGTTTTTAATCTCTGAAATGCAAGTTTTGGTGTTTTCACAATCTTGGCAAAGACCCTTCAAAGGTATAAAACAGAAATTCATCTTTCAAAGAATAATAAATGAAAGAACATAGAAGCAGTCCTTTGCACCTATGTCCATGCTGAAAGGAGGAATTGTTCCCATCAACCCAAAGGAGCCTCTATGATTAGGTGATTCTGTCCAGGAGTAAACATCTGAGGGCTGAACTCCACTGCACAGAAAATACCCCTCAGTTTGCTGGTGGTCCTGGACCAGGATGAAATTAGACAGGCAGTAATGCAGGGACACAGCTCCACTGCTTCACCTTTACCTTTCCAGATTTTGTATTTTTGTATTTTTGACTGTTGGTATTTAATTTGGTATAATGTTGGTATTTTTTTTGTATTTTTGACTGTTGGTATTTAATTTGTTAGCTCCAGAGACAGACAAGGTTATTATTTCTATTGCAAATGTACAGTAGGAGAAGGATTTTCGAACAACAAAGCACAAAGCTTTAGGACCGTGAGAAAATAAAAGGGCAGAAGGAAATTTTTGGCAAAACATTAAATTTTGTCTGTGAAATCTCCATGTTTTGAAGAGATGTTAATATGAATATATAAAACCACAGAATTATTATCAGCTAAGTGAGATTTAACCTACAGGAATGTAGAAATTTCCCCTATTTTGTGGACAGGTATGCACACACAGACAAACTCTGTCTGATGGGAACTCCACAATAGCAGAAAAATGAAATGACAGTGAAAGCAAACCCCACTGAATTCTGATTCTGAATGTGGCCAGCCTCAGGGCTGACAGTGAGAGGTGCTTCAGCAAGAATCTGTAACTCTGTAACCTCAGCTGGGTACCAAAACTACAGGATCATAAAGATCCCAGTTTATGGCACCTCATTCCCCTCCCCACTGTAGGTGAGCACTGGGTTTCATTCCCTCCCCTAAGAGATTACAGCATCACTCTTTCTCTTCCTGGTAATATTCCCTCTGCTCCACCAGTCAGGTTTATCCTTTCTCCCCCAAGTGGGGTAACAGATACAGGGGATAATTATTCTCAGCTCATTATAGCCCTCAAATACTACTTGTTTTTCTATACTTTCCTGACCAAAAGCTTTTCCATCCACAGCTACACCAAGGAACCCTTCTCACCACACCAAAGATCATTCCCCACTGAGAAACACAATGTCAATTCACAAATGTCTCTCGTGTACAATTAGGAAAAACTGGAAGAAGCCAACTACAGAAAAAGCAGCGTGAGTTATTCCCAAATTCAGGGATTTCCTGAACTCATCTGTGTCATAGAGAAGATACAACAGCTGAGCAGGTAAGTCATACCTGCTGCTGATGTCTTTAAAAGACTTCCCAAAAATTTGTGGCATACTTTACCCTCCCCAAAATTCCATGGTTACCCTCTCAGCACCACCCAGCTCTGGGCAAACACAGCCCTGCCATGGACTGCCACAGCACCACTCACATGTCACACACACAGCTCCTGCTCCTCACTCCAGAGTTTTAAAAGCTGCTGGAAAAGACTGGAAGAATTCAAGTAAAAGAGTGTTTGTAACCAGATTTCCTGGAGATAAATGAAAGACATACGTTTCCATGGCGGCCAGCCTACTAAATTTTGCAAGCATAAATATTTACCTAGGACTGAGGGGTGGGGAAATCAGGAAGAAAACCACGATCCAGACCCTTCAAAGTTTAAATACTGCAACACAGAGGTCATTATTTATAACCAGAAATAAAGAACATGTCTTTTCTATGTATATTTCTATGTTATTCATCCCCTCCATATGCATTCTATTATTACCATTCTTACACCAGAAAATAATTTCTATGTCACTTGCTCACTATATGCATTAATTTTCTTTAGGCTTTCTTGTGGTTATTGATTTCCTGCTTTGTTGAAGTGCTTTGTTTCTTTCGCAGCAGGCTATCCATTTTAAAACAGTTGTTCAAAAAATAACAAAATTACATTCTAAAATTAAATTAGTTTTATCTTCCTTTATTTTTATCTGAGTTAAATGCAAGTGACACATTTCCCCTAAAAAAAAAATAAAAAAGGGAAATGCTTAATGCCTCCCAGCACGCAAACAAGTAAATAAGTAAAATTTTTCTTTTCTAGTAAGATGTATTTATTTTTATGATTGGAAACATGAAAGAAAAAGTGTAGTATAAATAAAGCCTCTTTTGTGCTCTTATGTTGTAATCACTGCTGTGGCCAGTGGTTTAACATCAACAAAAGAGGATTATCTGGTCCAGAGCCAAATTCATTTAAGTCCTATCCTGCTACCCTGAAAGTTGCTAAAAGAATCCTTTTTTTCTTTCAATGCAAGTGGGCTCATGCTCTAACATGACAGAGTTTGCTGTCCCCTCCCACCAGAGCAGCACAAGATACTCAGATTTTATACAACAAGGAATATACAACTGCTGTTTTATCCACTGCAAAACCAAGGGAAACAGAGTTTTTGCAGAAGGTGACACTTGTGACGTGTGCAGCATCTTGTTGGGATGCTGTTTGCTCAAAAAGGGCAAATTCCAGAGTTCTGGGCTTCTTTGCTCCCTCAACCTTCCAATGTCCTTATTAACTAACCTCAGTGAACTGCAGGCAAAAAAAAAGTAGGAAAGCAGGTAGACACTCTGTACTATATCATATCGTATAAATTACATAATATTAACTATTATATTAATCATATTATATTATGCATTAAGACAGAATTTTTGTCATACTTCTTGCTAAAAGTATATCATCAGTGTCAATTATTAGGGTACCAGAAGCCCCTCTACATTTTCTTTCCCCATGTGCTGTAACAGACCCTGGTTGAATGGCAGGAATTCACTGTTCTACATCATCTTCCTCACCACCATGTCTTTAATGAAAAACCTGGCCTAGTACTGCTCAGGCAGGAGAATTATTTCCACAAGCAATGGCCTTCATGTTCTTGATCCAGGTATTGAATGAAATATAAAACACCTCCCATATTGAATGTATTATTCTGTTTAGGGAGGGATGTTTTTGTGAAGGAAAATTTATCCAATCAGCAGATCCAGGATTCTTTGATGCATTTAAATCAGATAAAGATGTGGGAGCTCACATTTCATGGGCAAGTTAGCAGAAGGACAAGAACCAGGAGAGATGAAGATCCAGGTGCAGCTTTGGGAAGGGGCAGGCATCATCTCAAACTGATTTTGTGACAAATCAAAACCCCCCAGAACTTCCTTTTTAGACTACAGCCATGTGAGGAAGGGAGAAAAATTATAATTATAAACACCTGAAAGGTGCAAAGCAATGACCTGCACCCTCCTACACACCTGGGAACAATGCACATCTGGGAACAATGCACACCTGGGAACAGTGCACACCTGGGAACAATGCACATCTGGGAACCCTGCACACCTGGGAACAGTGCACATCTGGGAACCGTGCACATCTGGGAACCGTGCACACCTGGGAACAATGCAC